>JAADVL010000809.1:0-14390 GCA_023334995.1 Pythium sukuiense | reverse complement strand
TGTTCTGTTGCGAGGCAAATCAACCATTTCCCCGATCAGCGTGAACTGGTCGAGATTGGTTCTCTTTTGCGACGTGTGCTTGTCGCCACTACTTCAGCGGAGTGCTTTAAGTGTCAAGCGTGCTACACTTTCAACGCTGGTGGTATTATACCGATACCGGTACTGTTTATCGTGCGATGTGATCACGTGCGGTGCTTATTTGTTGCAAAATTAGAGAAAGCGGGCAGTTCTTCTCCTACACGCTGGTCGGACGCGGAACAGCCTCAAGCTTTGTACATGTAGTGTGGAAAGAAGACATCAATTGGTCTAGTTCTTCGCCGTTCCATCTTGATGCTTGAGTACATCTCCAACGTTTTCCATCATTTGCTGAGGCTGCTCAGAGCAGTCACGATGACGACTCAACTCACTGGAGACAGCAACTTGGCATAGTAGATCCAGCGACTTGATCCCCATTGAAAACACAGCGCTCTACTTGCGTAAAGAGCGGCTTAACAAAAGAAGAGCACGGTGACATACTGGCCGCACCGCGATGGATCCAACGAGAGTCGGATCGTTGTCATGTACATGCGAGCTATCATGCCGTGCATGTTACTGTACCGTGAATCCAGTAGCTTTCCTTGTGTGCAACCTTGCTGGTGTGCTATTCTGGGTCGAGGACTCGAGGTTGCTCCATACCGTCAGGCTACAGACGAGCCGCTTCATGCTGCCGTCAGAAAGGCCTTCGCGGCGTTGTTTTGACAGATATCTCATCCGCCTCGTCTGCGAACACGCTGGCCCGAAGCTCTCTCCTCTCAGTGGATCTGTGTTCGAGTCAACGAAACCACAGACCAGTACAGTATCAAACGGAGCGACTCGCAGGTGAGAACCGACTCTCAGTCGGCCCAACTGTCCATCTCCAGTGCCCTTTCGTGGATCTGGACTCAGGAATCCAGTGTAGCGACTGGCCGTCAACAAACACGCAGGCAGAGTCTGCCTCGGATGATGCCACTCCCACTGCTCGAGCACTTGGCACGGAACGGTTCAGGCATTTTCTGCACGTACTGCCATGCAAAACCAAGTGTTTATCCTTTGCCCACGCGTATCAATCGCTCTGCGTGGCGTGCCCTTTCGAACAGATCCATCTCGAGTGGGACTCTCAATTCGCAATATCCTTCCTGATGCACACGACTTCTCTCGACTCTTTCGCCACCATGGCATCGACAACGCTCACGCAAGACAACCAAGCAGGTCTCCGCTTGACAGCACTCGAGTCCGAGCCGACGCCCATTTGCTGCTGCAGCTTCCTCGATGAGAGCCTCGGTCCAGACGAGCACCTCGTGGACTGTGAGCTACAGCTACTGGGAGGGGACTTGCTCTACTCTGCGAGTGCAAGCGACTCCAACAGCAGCGAGTACTCACCCAGTGCCAATGGAGACTCTGCAGCAAGACGACGAAAACACCGCGAGTCCATGGCTCGCCTTCGCCAGAAGTTGCGGGATTCAATCGGCACGCTTCAACGGCAAGAACAGCGTTTAGTGGAGACGCTGCAGCGTACTGTGGACGAGTTTCCTGTTGCTGCCAGTGCGATGGTAGACACACGTTTGAATCTTCGCCAAGCCTACTTCGAACTAGTCAAGGAGCAGCTCGCACTCCAAGACGAGCGAAGCAGCTTGGACGACTCGTGGGCTGAGAAAGCTGCGTACGAGCGACTCGTGCAGCGAGAGCTACAACGGGTGAAAGAGGCGGCAATGACCACTTTGAACGGAGCTCTACCAAACGATAGTAACTAGAAAATCAAGGCGGATCGCAACTAGTGTAGAATGAATTTTACAAGGAGAACGACCACTGTTTAAGGCAAGACTATAACAAATACAGGAGCTTTCGTCATACACCACGCACTACGGATGTATTACGCTACAGAATTCGAACGTTTGCAGCCCCTGTAACCAAATATGCGTATCCACAAACACAGTGGAAGACAAAAACGTGCTTATGGTGGCTGCATCCTCGAAAACCGTAATCCAGCGAGTGACCAAAGAGCGCTTACGATCAAGCAGCGTAGCGCCCGTGTGGGTACTGTACCGTTGCTTCAAGCGAGCGCACTGGAGGGATGGGAAAGGTGTCCGGTGGCTTCTCAACAAACACGTCCGACCGAGGAGCTGCAGCGTGAGTTGTGATGTGAACCCAGACGCGCTCGTTTGCTGGTCGCGTGGCGACTCGCAGTATTCGGGCCAACTTGACTGTTTGGTCACACGTGTGCTGAGACCTTCGCCGTCAAGGTCTCAGCAACTGTGCGACCAAACCGTTTCCGACCCGTTCCCACCCCAAACAGCTTCGCCACTGTTCTTCTCGTTTATCTGTGACGAACTTTGTAGGTTCGTCAGCACGATCATCTCCACGAGACTGCGTGGCGGGTGCAACAGCCAAACGTCAACGGTCCATTAACACGGCTCGGGCTTCTTCCAGTTCCCGATCGGGCCTCGAACGAGACCTGTTGGATCCGAGTGGCCAGGTCTTCTAATGGATCCAGCCCCCGACGATGTTGCGGACGCGTTTCTTCTCTTCTGTCGCTGCGAAATGGACGAAAGCGATGATCACACGGCTGGCTGCGAGCTCTCCCGCGTCATCAGTGACTTCGCCGCAGCTCCTTCGGCAGTAGCGCGTTCAGAAACCCGAAACACCGAGTTGAATTTGAGCAAGTCCCATGCCGAGATCAAGCGACGCAAGCATCGCGATTCGATGGCTCGATTACGGCAGCGATTCCGCTCGTCGATCCAATCGCTTGGGCACGAGGAAGAACAGTTAAAGCGAAAGCTACAGTCTGCTGTCAACGCCTTCAAGCCACACACGACAACAGACCCAAGATCGCAGCTTCAAGTCGCGTATCATGATCTCGTAAACAAGCAGCTTGCACTCGAGGGAGAGCGTGACGTGTTGAGGGCATCGGTGGCGAGTCGGGAAAAGTATGTACGGGTCGTACAGCGTGGCCGAGACCAGATAACACTGGGCGGTGTGAGCGTAGGAGGAGGCAGCGAACAAAAGTCCGACTCATCCGATAATTAGAGACCCCCCCCCACAACATCTAATTTTGCCGGAACCCCACGCAAGTCACACTATTTGGCCGCCTTAGTAGGGCTCTCTGTTCAAGCAGCGCCGAACGCAACCAACCTAGAGCCTGATGCAGAAGGGTGGTTTGTTCTGCCGCATTGGTGGGTATTGTGAACGGTTGGCTTGGAATGATTGGCTGCGTGAAGGGCGGGGCGACCATACTGTAGCGACGCAAAATCGACTGTCTGATATCTCAGCTGTCTCAGCTACGCGCAATGAAGTTTCCCCTGAATCGTCGCATTCAAAACTTGATCTGTTTGTGTGTGTTTCACTCGCTCGTATCGTCGTTCGTACCAACGACGGACTCATGAGCAGTGTGGAATCCACAAAGAGGCGGATGGAGACGCCACTTCCAACCAAGCAGCCGAAGACGGTCGTTCAGCATCTGCCGTGGCTTCCTCCACTTCCTTGCGCTGCCACATCCGGTCTCTTCGACGGCGCAGGTCTTAACAGGCCGCTTCCTCCTCTTCTATGACGGCGGATCAGGCGGGAATCCAGGCACTGGTGGTGCTGGAACAGTCGTGGTCCACGAGAACACCTTCGGCTGCGGCGAGCGCATCGTGTGGTCGGCGGCCATGAGTCTGACCAACGCCAAGACGGCCAACAACCACGCCGAGTACGTCGGCCTCGTAAGCGACCTCAGGGTTTCCCAGGCCTACTCCTGGCGGCCCCTCTCGGTCATCGGCGACAGTGCCATGATCCTCTCGCACCTCAGGGACTCGCGCCCGCCCAGACACCCCAGATTGCGCCGCCTCTACGGGCGTGCGCGCATACAACAAGATGGCGGACGCAGCGGCAAACATCGCGATGGATGCTCGTGCCTCCGTTCAAACCCTTCATCCGACCTCCAGGCCAATCTGGCAGGTGCTTCAAGCTCACCTTCAAGGTGACCTCAATCAGTGGCGGGCCTCCACTTATCCAGGCCAACCTAACTCCGGCTAGATGCATACATTTAGCTATAGTGTTCATTCGTTGTAACGCAATAGACTTCAGTTCAAAAAGAAAAAAAGAAAACCCCAGCAGCGCTGAATAAGCACGAAATGCCAGTTTGTTCGGTTGGATCCCAATTGACCTGGGCGTACCATTCGATCTGGGAGTACACAAGGTCACGTCCACTGCAACTAGGAGCTTCCTACGGGATCAAGAATACGACTTTCATGGCGATACGTGACACGGCTCAGTGGCAGCGAGAAGAAGCCACTCGCACACGGTCAGTATGGGATTCGCGCCAAATAACACCCACAGTGAGTCCACCGTTCTGTCAAGTGACCGTATCACGATGGATAAACGAGTGCTCGCGTCAGGTCTTGAAGAATTGCGCGGCCCAACAAAGGAGGATGCCAATACCACGCCACACTGCGGCTGCCACTGCCGCTTCCTCGATTAGCCAATAGGCCCGAACCAACACTTACCAGACTGCGAGCACGCATTTCTGACGACCAGGCCGACTCCATAAGAGAAACGATCTGGAGTTCCGCCATGATACTACCCACGAATGCGTCAGCGACCACGAGTGTGAGGCAGCCTGGGAAGCTCCATTTACTCGCAAAAATTGAAAGAACGTCGACTACTTCGAACAGTGCAACACGCAGATGACAACTCCACACGACTACGTCAAGAAAATTCACCTCACCGACCGATGGATCCTCAAGAAAGGTCCGCGTCGCGTATTGTGGTCACAGCTCGTGCTACCAGAGGAGCCACGCGATCTTTACCAGACCTGGCCTCTCAAGAACAAGTACCACGAGTAAACCGCACAGCGTGGGGTGCAACAGGCGGACACTGCGGCTCAAATGATCCGAACAGAGCGGGGATACCGAAACACTACCGAGCATTCCAATACTAGTATGATACCGGTATTGGGAAAACACAGACCTGCGACATGCGAATTCTGAGATCTCACCTGAGGAAGATCCCACTCGGCACAGAGGTCAGACGACCAGCTCCTCACGCGTTTGCGATACAGCCCGTTGGACACCTTGTAGCGTACGCTCGCACATATTGGAGCCCGATACTTAAGGTCCACGCAGAACGCATAGCGAAGAGCTGGCCTACTTGTCATACCACGTACGGTACTGAGACCTTCATGCGCTGTGTTGGCAAAGACTCATTCCAGTATCTACGCATGTGTCGGATATCGCACCATCACTAGCAGTAGAAGTAGTTGCTGTATCGGAATCGGAAGTGCTGGTCATCTTGCCTGTATCGTTTGACTTCGTGGTAGTTCTTGAAGGAGGATGGAGCGACAGATCGCTGCCAGCCACACACGTCGCCTGACGGTTTTTGATCCAAATGTTCTGTTCTGTGTTTCGTTCCTCTCCCAGTCGATGGGACCTACGCATTGATCATCTACTGCCGGTTATCGATTATTAGAGTGCGTTGGTTCGCAAAACCTTCCCGCAGCCAATCAGTTTTGTAAGGGATTGAATGTCATGACATCACCGAAATATCTGGAACTTTGTATCGATTGCCAGGGGGATCCTCTCCATGGGATGACGAGCGTGCACCTGGCTCTTCAATCGCGTATCCTTATGCGGCATCACGCGTAAGCTCTGTGTCTATGATGCCAGCTCTTCTTTAGACGTCCAATGCCATACAAATTTCCAGCTTGATTGAGCGAGGCTGCACGATTGAGGCGCCCAACAGCGAACTATTTGACTGTTGGCATCCCAACACACACGAGTCTCGCCCGGCGTTCTTCCCGTGCACCTATTATAGCCATGTCCGCGACCGCCGACATCGATAGCCTCTTGGAATCGGTCCCGCTGGTGTGTTGTTGTGCGCTGGAAAATGCGGAAGAACACCAGGACGACTGCGACCTCGACCGGATCATCGACGACCTGTACCCTGATCTCGCGGCATTCGAGCACCAAGAGATGGCTCGCCAAGCGACTGCGAGATCCAAGACTGCAGCGAGTACTTCGGAGAGCTGGGCCAAACGACGGAAGCATCGTGATACCATGGCTCGTCTTCGAGAGCGATTCCGCAAGTCCATCGACGCGCTTCAGCTCGAAGTGGAGACCTTGAGGGAGTCGCTGCAGACGGCCATCGCCAATTTCGACCCTAAAACCGCGAACGAGTCGAGGCTCAAGCTCCAGCTCGCGTACTACGAGCTCGTGAAAGAGCAGCTAGCCATGCAAGACGAGCGCGAGGGCTTGGATGAGTCGTACGCTCGTCGCGTGACGTACGCGCGGCTCGTTCAGCGTGGTCGGGACGAGTCTCAAATGGACTTGATTGGTGAAACGAACGACGCTAAAACAGAGTCACCTTGAGGGGAGAACACATAATCCAAGACACCAGCCGAGCAGTAGGCCTAAGCGAACATGCCAAGGTCTAGAAAACCACCTCGAGAAACCCACGTCCAAAGAGATACCGTGGATGGTAGAATGCATGAGCGGCGTCCGTCAGTGACACGCCACTCTATATCCAAGCCGCCGAGAAGAACAACGGGATCCTGGGATACCACACCACCTACAGTAGATTAAACACCATTGAGAATCAACACGCACGCCGCGTGACTTGTGATTGCCACGCGGACGTATGAGTGAGCATCATCGCTTCGTCCGAGAGTGTGCCTGACTGTCAAATCCGTTCATCCGTTCATCCGAGAGAATGCCCAAGAGATATTTGACCAAGGAGATGTATGTGGCGTAGCTCCACTGTCTGGTGGGCTGCTGGCACCAGTCGTTTCGTCTGTGCTCTTTTCGTGGAGCTAGTGGAGTTCGAGTGCTTGTCCCTTTTCCTGGACCTGCGTCAACACCTTGTCCGGTTGGTGGCCGGTGTGTATCGTCTCATGTAGCTCTCGAGTCGTGCGCGATGATCGGATGAGGACGCTGGGGTTCATTCCTTGAAGCGTCCTCGTGTCGCCGAACGCCTTGAGTCTCGCCTGGAATGCAGTGCAGTCAAGTGCTGCTGTGTATTACTGTCCGGATTTTTATCGAGCTGAACTTGGGTCCCGACGATGCTCGAGAACAGAGCTTTCCTGGGAGGTTGCTCTACTGGGAGGTTCGGGAGGTTGATGGAGTTTGTCGATGCCGATAAAGTACGATGCAGTGTCGAGTGATATTCGACCTGGGCGTATGGACTCTTTCCAGGACGTGGCTACTGTATTTTCGGTCACTTGTGAGTCCAAGACAAAGGTTCAGGTGATAGACGAGTCAGATCAGGTACGCGCTCGGATCGAACGCCAGCTTCTTCTCGACGGTCTCTCGTCGACATGACCAAAATCGCCCGAGGCAGCTGAGCAGGAAGCCGCCGCCAGTCAGAGTGTGGTCGTGTCCAGGCAGCAAACAACCATTCGCTTTGCTCGCTTGTCCTGCAGGTTGTTTCAGCGCAGCCGTGACAATGATCCCAGTGGTTCGTAGACGCCAGCACCGCCGAACAAGTCGATGGTCGAAACAGGAGCACTCACTGCTGCAGAAGCTGCACAAAGCCCTCGCTTGGATGGGCAGCCACCGAGCTGTCCATGAAGCACATCACATTTCAGCGGCTCGCGGACGCAGATCACTTGTGCAAGTGTCGGAAGCTCTTCTTCTTCACAAGCACTCGTGGGAAGCCTAGGCTACTACAGCAACAGCAGTTGACGAAGCTACTATTGATGCATACCCCACGAGTTGATACAGGACAACGTATCCTACCCAAGGACGAGACAAGAGCGAGCCGCACGAGTTCATCGGAGGCTCAGGGTGTGCTTTCTAGAATACACGCCATTCTACTACGAGAATGAAACGCCGGAGGATTGCACAACGGCAATCGATGCTGCTCTCGAAACATCGCAGCAACTTGGCGATTGATATCGTGTGAAGATCCATGTCTATGGGCTATAGGTGGAAGACTCAGACTTTGATCGAAGGGCCTCAGGGAAGAGGTGCCCGACGCATGCTGCACTTTCAGTTCGTACGACGTGTGACTGGATTGCGGACTCTGTGCAGGAGTCGCTTAGCAGGACGTGGGGTCTGCTTCAGTCTCATCCGCATCCCCGTCGCGTTTGCGGTTTGCAGTCGTCGCCAAGCACGGGCAGATGGTAAGCGATGATGCGTTTATCCAGTTGGGTAGTCTGTCAGTGAGTGAAATGCTCTGCTCGCTAAGGAGCTTCAATTTCGTATCCAGGATGCTCGCACTCAGCGAAGAATCGGCGGCCGTTGTAGTAGTGGCGCTCAACAAACAGCGTCAGCCGTCCAAGCTTGAGACCGATCAATGTTCAGTCCAATGGGTGCGCCACGGCATGGCGACCTTGCAGTTCACGGAACTAGACGACAACGCAATCGACATCGAAATTGTAGGCACCGTCGACTACATAGACCGAGACCACGTTGCGTACATGATCATCGAGTGTTGCGCGTCGCTCGTCCTGTGGGAGCACCTCATAGTCCACTCCGGACTGGTTCGCTCGTAGACAAAACCAACAGCACATACACAGAGCAGCAACCATCCTGCGTGCGCTGTGGCCGGCTATGGGATCATAAGTATCGCTCCCGTGTAATTGGTGGCCATTTACACTTGCCCTCGATGTTCTGCGACCTGAAAAGACTTTTCTGATCAGCTTCTTTGAGGTATTTATCAACGGACCAGTCAGACATAAATACCATCAGAAGCGACTGCCGTTGTTGTCAGACGAAAAATGGAGAGTAGGGATGACGACAGATCTGGCCACTGGCAGCAGCGGACGCTCAGTGCACTCACTACAGTCTCGTCTGCTCCATTTCCAGTCGTCTCGTTGAAGTGGGACTGCTACAGCCCATGGCTCCGCTATGTTCAATCTGACTTGCAGCCGATGGTTTTAACCAAGGTTAAAACCAGAATATGATCGCTCGACCGACTGGAGAGTCCCCGCTCATCAAGGAAACGGCATGCACTAGCGATGGGATCGAGAGCGAGCCACACACAAGAGTATTGCGCGCTAGAATCCAGTTGCCGAGGAGACTGGAGATCAGTGGAGGGATGAGACGAGGGAGAATGGGCACGCCGATTTCGGGAATGGTTCTCTTCTCTTCATTTGCAAGTGAAGAGTGCCCACGGGTGAACGTGCATCATGATAATACACGTAGCCAGACTTTGCGGCTGACGGCATCTTTTTTCTGTCGGCACCAATCTGAGAAGAGGCCGAACGGAGAAAGCATCCGGGGGTGTTTTCCAATTGATTCCAATGATCTCCCTGAGATCATTTGGAAATCGGAGAAGCGATCTAGCCTATCACTTAAGTCTCGAATAGTCTGTCTCTATTCACACGCGACCGATTATTGACCTCTCGCGGGCGGAGGGACCCCACAGTAATGTATCATACCACAGTCGTAGCTGTGCTGATGCTGTCGAGTCGGCTTCGCTGCTGCCCATGCCATGGGACATTTGATTGTACAACGTAAAACTCGGCCCTATGAGCTATTGTCGACCTGTATTTTTCTGGCCTCTTGAATGATTGTGCGAATGGATTTTGTTCACGCGTCCGCATTGGTCGGGTCATAAATAGTAGGGATGGAAAAGAACAGGTTCAAAACAGTTCCGACCTCTGCTGAGGAGTTCTGAACAGTTAAAAACGTCTCAAATGACATTGAGATCTTGACCATCTGGGATATTTCGACACGAACTGTCATTGAAGTGGGGTAAAATGACTGCTCATTTCGATTTTGTGGGGTTCAAAACCTATTTAAACAGTTTTGAACTGGTCCGAGTTCATAACTCTGGAGTTCTTTTCCATCCCTAATAAATAGTCTGACGCCTCCGTGCCACTTGAGTTTATCAGATCCAGCAGTCTGCCGGGTTGGACTCGTGTCCCCCACCCGAGTTTGATTGGGTTGATGTGATGACTAATAGTTCAGTCGTCCTCACACACCTCCACCATAGAGAAAGGAATTCGGCCTTTAGATAGTCAGCTTAAGCGTCTCTACACTCGTACAGTATCCGGTGGGTAGGCTTTCGAAACGCGGAAGAGGACTCGTTCTTTGGCTTCACTGTCTAAATTATTTAGCGACCCAATGCAAACATATCATTCTCATTTCCACTGTTCAGTAGCGTGAAGAACTCGACTGCACCGAGAAGCGCCTCCCAACCAACCAAGTGATCACGGTCGTTTTACGGTGATATGGTATAGGATTCATCGGACGTCCGACAGTCAGCGATCCTGTTCTCTATCGGAGGGGGACAAATCACAACGGCTATGTCGGGGACAAGCTGCTGATGCTGATCCCTTCCTTCTACTGTTTAACAAACGCGCAAATGGGAAGAAGCTAACTGGATAGCCAAGTCCTCGTTGACGTTTTCCGACCATTTCTTCTGGCGACGAAAGGTCGTCCAAGCACCCCTCCGTATAGTAGCGCTATACAAGCTGCTTCGTTTTTCCAGGCATGAACGTCGCTGCAACCTGTCCACGCGAACCCCTAGACCTGTTTTGTCTACTGCTGCTACAGTATGCTAAATTTGGGTCTTGCCACTCTTTGTTTTGGGCTATTGGGGACATTTAGCGGGGTCGCGTTTGTCTGGATTTCTATTTTGGGTGTCGCTCTCAGCTTTCACACCTCAGACGAGTCTTCTCCTCTTCTCCACGGCTTCGTGTCGGTGGGACAGATGCAATCTGCACTGTATTTCTCCGAGTCGATCGGTTGCTCGCGTGACTCGTTCAGGTGCGTTTTACGACTGGACTGGACTGGACTGGATCCTCCACCAAAACAGACCGAAACGGCTGAACAGGGAACACGCGGTGTTGGGAGCGTACGGAGCCAAAGCGTGCGTGTACGCCCGCCCCTCTCGGGCCTAGTGCATGGCCAGCAGCGGCCATCATCACTGCCGTTTGTTTCTGTGTATCCTCGAGACACGAGGATCTCTCATTTCACGACTTGCCTCCAAGTGCGGACTGCGGGTTGAGTGCCTCAGCTGCATCCGGCATTCGTCCACAGCGGTGTAAAACCAGCTCATGATCGTAATTCACGTGCCAGTATCTTACGAACATACTGTACCAGCCGTTCGTGGTATTAATTCCGAGTGGATGGCTGACTTGATGGACGACGGCTTCGTGTGGGAGAGCCTTTCCAGCGACAACAACTCGGACGCCTCGCTACTGGAAGAGCTGGAGCGCTCGTACCGTTTGGACAACGAAGGAGCCGTCAACACGCACGCCAGATTCACCAACAGCGACGATGAAGGACCACGCCAGAGGAGGCTTCGCAAGCATCGAGAATCGATGTCCAGGCTTCGACAGGACCGACGCAACCGCATCAAACTCCTTGAGAACCACGAGCAGTCACTGCAGCATAAGCTCGACAAGGCGTTGGCGTGGATGGGCCGCCACCGGACCGACCATGAACGGCGAGGCTGCCAGCGACTCGCGTATTCGGATTTGGTGCAAGTATCGGAGACTCTAATGCTTGAGAAGTACGGACTCGAGGAAGACCTCCTGCAACAGCAGCGGTTCGCGAAGTTGCTGGCGGCGGAGATCCCACGAATGCAGTACGAAGAGAGCGGAGTCACTCTCACACAGCCCCGTGCAAGTCCTACTAGTCTACACTCGGTCGACGGTGCCTGGGTACGCCTCCTCGACGACGAGTCGCCATTCTACTATGCCAACGAAACACCAGACACGTGTGCGGCTGCGATTGACGAAGCACTTGCTGCTATTGCATCAACCAGGCGCTTGGTCTTGCGTGCCGATTCGCCAGTGTGCAACGCACACTGTCTTGGGTGGAGGACGGAGTCATTGGCCACCAAGGAAGATGTTGGCGCCAACCGACCTGTGCTTCACTTCCGGTTCACGCGTCGAGTCGCGAGACTACAGGCTTCCCTGCAAGAGCTGCTGGACAAGACCTGGGCTCTGCTACAATCGCCGAATGAGGTAGCACGACTGTACGGATCCTCTGTGGTCACCAAGCGAGTGCAGAACATCAGCGACGACGCGTTCATACAGCTGCGCAACTTATCGGTACGAGAGAACCACCGCCTGCTCAGGTGCTTCAGCCTCGTGTCAAGGCTACAGGCCGTTGACGGAGACTCCGCCGCTATCGTCACGGCGGCACTCAACAAAAAGCCACGCCAGGTCGAGCTAGAACGGGACCACTGCGGTGCCACAGTCAATGACGCGGTGGATTGGCTGCGTCATGGGACGGCGACACTACAGTTCTCAGGCGTGGACGAAGACACAATCGAAGTCGAATACGTGGGGTCCGTCGAGTGTGTCGACCGAGACCACGCTGCGCATTTGACGATCGAGTGCTGCGCGTCGCTCGTGCGCTGGGAGCATCTCGTGGTGCAACCACGACTGTTACGTGGGGCGGACAAATGAACTGAATCTGCCCCAAATGAAAATAATAGAATTATCGGAAATTATCAGTACTCGAGGCGGGAGGCTTGAGGTTACAGTTCGTCATTGCACTTCGAATGCTGTGCACAGTGGCGAATGGTTGGCGTTGGCGTGGCCATTTCGCCCCTGCAAAGCTACCATCATCTTGAAGTGGGACGTTGTCCTGATTCCCATGAAACATCCACGTCTGCTTGCCATTTGGTCAGTCAAAGATCCGCAAGTGGACACCTTCCAACAGTCGCCACCAGCGATGCTATTGAAGTGGTAGGCCATCGGACTCGTCAACCGCACCAGTACATACTGGTAGTCGAGAGGAGCAGTGGCAGGTAAGGAGACGAGCTGACTCTCACGCCGTACCTTCCGTTGCACTGACACGTCAAATCCGTGTCAAACATGAGCGAGAATGGGACTTGACACGTCGAAACACGAGTCATGATTTTGGAGTTTTCAGAAGAAATCTCATGGTATGCCACACAAACGCGTCTTCTTGAGATCCACACGTCAGATGTGAGGCAGTGGCGGCACATAAGGCGTTGCATGGCGTGTTGGACCGGTCACCAAGTGAGGAGCTGCGACGGCAGGACAAAGCCTTCATACTTGTAGATCATGACGCAATTTGCTAGAAGCAGACTCGCCGCGTGGTGCTTCGACTCGCATTCGAACGATCCCGTGTACTCGATCTGCATGCGATTGTTTCCTTCATGCGAGAAGCGTATGCTGGAATATCCGCGCTTCATCCACTTGATGCGACGGCCTCCTGCGAGAGGCTCACGAGGACGAGCCTCTTGTCCAGCACGACCATGGTGATGAGTGCATTGCGCAACAACACGATCGTATCGTCGTCGACTTGCTGGGCAAGGACGGCGGAGATACTGCCGTCGTTGGCCTGCTCCACGATAGCGGGGTTGCTCATATACTCCCACGTTTGTCCTGCATCTCTTGCAGCAACGGTCGTGCGCGAGAGAACTGTTTGACGGCTCGCATTCTGAGCCGCGGCCGGCCATTCACAGTGTCGATCTCTCGTGTTCGCTCCACTGTCCACCCAAGGCAGTGGGCTGTGAACAAGACTTGGGACGGCGACGTGAGCGCCTGATGTGGATAGCGACACTTCCACTGGCGCTTCTGGGTCGTGGGGGCTACGGGGCATGATGAGCTTGTGAGCGAGAGTCCGCTGGCTGCGGTCCGCTAGCTCTCCGCTGAGCCTCTCCTTCTCCATCTTAAATGCCTCCAACCCTAGCACTAACTCGATCATACGCGATTGGAGCTCTTGCAGAGGCGATTGTGCTTCCCCGTACACGTGGATGGGCTTCTTGTGGGCGAGCATGCTCCTTAGGATGCGTTGCAGCGCCGCCTCCTTCTTCATCAGCGACTACAGCGTCTCTCGCCTCTGTGATCGGCAGCGCGCCATGGACTCCCGCTTCTGGCCGCGCCTCCTGTCCACTCGTGTGTCTTCTACTGTTGATTGTAGCGGCGGCTCTGCCTCCATGCTCACAGTCGTCGTCACGCTCTCCGCAACAGTCTCCGTACTGGCTACAGACTCTGCAGATGATGAAGATCGTGGCGTCCATGGTGCGACCTGGAAGCGCCGTGCTCTCTCTGTCTGTTGGCGTTCCGTGGTTACGATCCAGGTGAGACCGTGGTGGCCTTCTACTTCGCCCATCACCCTCTGTGGGAAGCAGCCACGCTGGACTCATCACTGTCAAGATCCGCAGCAGATTGGGATAGAGGGGCTCTTACCCTTTGCCTCGTCCTCACGAATGCCTTCCCAGTATTTCTGCGAAGTGGTTCGAAGTAGGAAGTTCCTACCCATCCATGTGCTGCTCGAATCGTTTTCCAGGAAGCCGTCCACAGTCTTTGCAACACTCGAAACCTTGAGTGGGGCGGAGACGAAAGAGCAACGGCGACTGCTTCAACTAACATGAGGTCCATACGTCAAATATGCTCCATTCAGTGTTCGCACCCCGAGACAAACGACAGAAAAGCAAGCTCTTCCATTTGCCCGGGGGGGGGGGGGGGG
>JAADVL010000808.1:0-14401 GCA_023334995.1 Pythium sukuiense | reverse complement strand
GGGCGTAACCGTTCCCGAACCCAGCCATTTGACCAGACACAGCAGTCGGAGGCTGCTGGTAGTACCGATTGCGAACCATGTCCAAGTTTGGGAGCGCCCCGTTGCTGTAGTTTCCTTGGGGTGCACCCATCGCCGGGATGTTAGCACTGGTGTTGTTCACCGGAGGTGGAGGTGGTCCTTTAGGGGCTCCTTCTGGGGTAGACAACTTGTTACCAGATGACGAGGACGTTTTGCTCTTCTTCTTCGCGCCGCCCGACGCTGGTGAGATGGCTTTGGTCAGCGATGCAGCCGGCGGGAGCATCGGCTGACCGGTGGTAGATGCTTTCACTCCCTCGCGCTGCGGATTTAGTGGTGCGAGCGTGATCGTGCTGTTCATGTGCGCGCCACTCGCGAGAATGGGCAACGCACCGCTGTTCGGGGGCGTTCCGTTGTCCGAACTACGGTTCTCAACGGCCTCACTATGCTGTTGCTGCTGTCGCTCGTTTTCGTCTTGAGATTCCTGCGAGTGTTTGCGCTTGCTCGCCGGCGATCCCGGCAGTAGCTTCTTCAGCTGTGCCGCTGCCGCGATGATCTTCTCCGTGGGGTAGTACATCTCAGCCTGCTCGGTCGCATTCACTCGTCGCGTCGCCTTCTTGCGCTTGATCAAATGCATTAGCTCTGGCTGGTTTCTTCGAAAGTACGGGTGGCTGAACGTGCAAATGTCGGTCTTGGACTTGGTCCACTTGCGGAAGCCAAAGTAATTGAGCTGGCGCTGGAAGCTGTGGAAGTTGGTGTGATTGAAGTACTTGGGCAGCACCTTCTCGGTCACGTTTGTCTGCTCGAGGATCTGCAGCGCGAGTCCGTCCTCCGTCCATCGAATGACCTTGTCACTCTCGTTCTGCAGGATTTCGTACAGCATCAACAAAAACTTGGGTGCGTCCGGCTTTCGCAGCTTCAATCCCATCGCCTCGGGCGTCATCGCAGCGCCTGACGTGGCGGGTGCGATGTTCACAAACGGCGCCGGCGGCGCGGTATTCGCTGGGTCTCCCCCCTGAGTCGTCGGCTTAGCCCTCGGCGGCTGCGCTGGGAATCCCGCTGCCATAGCTCGCAGTTGCTCGCTCACACTCGCCTCGGTCGCCGTCGTCTTGGCGCTGAGGGGCTTGAGCTTCTTGGGCTGCTTGGCGAGCGACTGCTGTGGCTGCGACGCAGACGGCGGTGTCTCGTGCTGCGGCTTCTGCGGACTCATGCGCAGCGACGCCGTGGCCTTCTTTGTGAGCTTGACCGTGGCCTCGTCCATGTTGATTGTCGTGGTTCCGCCGGGCGCTCGCTCGCTATCCACACCTTCACGCACGCGCGTCGCCTGGGAGTTGGAGTTCCTCACCACCATGGAGCTTCTCGTGTCGAGGGGGTCCAAGTGAGCCGGTTGAGTGTCGGCTTCGACTTTTTACTTCTTCTTCTTCTTCTTCTTGTTCGAGGGTTCCGAGGGAGGAGTGGACGGAAAAACAAGAACAAAACGCCAAAAAAAGAAAACCGAATGAATGAACCGCCGAACGAAATGGAGCAGCTGGGCCGTTGCACGTGTCGCGTTTCTTCTCTTTTTGGAAGCTTGGCCACGAGAGGGGGAGATCGATTGTCGGTGGAGGCAGGGAGGCGTCTCCGTGCTGTAGATACCTGGCGAGGGAAGTGGGAGACCAGTTCTGCTTCAACGGGTCGAATTGTTGTGAGTTGGAAGCCTCGACACACGGAACGATGGACGGCAGGTCTGTCTGTCTGCGCGAGTGAGTCGAACCGCCCAACACCTGGCTGCTGGTGGCCGGGTTCGCTGACTGGCCCAAAAAGAAGATCTTTCTCTCTTTTCTTTTTTCTATCCACGCACGGGGGTGGGTTTTCTTCTTTTTCCAGTTGGTTCGAAAAAAACGGCAGTCTGTGGCTCTGTTTTCCTTTGGTTCCCCCCTGTCCCCCCAGTGGATTTTGAACCCCTAGCCCTGACGAGCATACGTTATTCCATATTCTCCCTCGGCTTCGACGACAACACAACGTTCTTCCAGCAAAAACCCACCACCCAGAATCACCCCTTTCGGATCGAACAACATTCGATCCAAACACTTCTGCGCGAAAGAACGACCCACAAACTTCGAATGAAAAGCAGTCAGAAGTATATGCCTGGTCAAATCAGTGCGGCTTATCAATCTCCATGAGCTCCTGGTCCAGGAGACCGGAGCCACGCGAATTTGAAGCTGAAGTCGAAGCCTGGAGAAGCCGCCGTCAGTCAGTTAGCCAGTTAGTTGGTCCGTCCAGTGGACTCTGTCCTACAGGGATGAGGACGTTCGTACCGAAGTGGAAGAGCGAGGACTGCACGACGTAGAATGTCCACAGCACGATCTTAGCCTGCACTTTGAGTCGCTGTTTGTCGAGCACGAATGCCAATTGGTTAGCTGCAGCTTCCGTTTGAGGATTGTGCTGACCACGATGAACGACAGGAACTCCAGTGACGTGTACGCGAGCACGTTGAGCACCGTGGTCTGGAGCTGGTCGCTCGAGAGCTGCGAGATCTGCGAGTAGAACTCGCGGTTCGGCAAGTGGAACACTACTATCATGTACATGCCTAGTAGGGTCAATCAGTCGAGCTCCAGGGCTAGTAAGGGGTATGCAGCAAGTACTCACAGTAGACGATCGGCATGATGACTTCGGTGTTCTCGATCAGCACGATGAACTCGCTCAGAAAGAGCACTTTCAGGGTCAACTGCACGAAATCGAGGCGGTCGGATGGGCTGAGTGTCGTCATCAGAACATGGTCCGGATTTCCACGCTTGGAGACTAGTGTTGCTGTGGTGTTGCCACTGGTTGGTGTTTCAGTTGGCAAAATCCATGTGTGTTTGAGCTGAGGTGGGTTCTCGTGCTCAGTGCTTGGCAAGATAGAGGATAGCGACGTGCGGATGATTCTCTTCTTCGAAAAGACCACGCCTTCGACCACCTCTGGGGATGGGGCACTCCCCATTTTGGCTTTCAGGGACGGGTGGTAGCGGACAAATGGATCGATGCGGAGGATTTTGACGGCTGTGTCCATGAATGGAGCGGTGGAGTAGTGGCCTGGCATCTTTCTGGCCAGCTTGGTAAGCTCGTCGAGTACTTCGCTCACGTCCACGATCGAGAAAATGGCCTGAATACTGTCGAACGCCATGATCACGACGATCGTCACGATTGATGTCGAGTTCTGCATGCAGCACGAGACGTAGAGAGCGTTGAAGATCTCCACGTTGAAGATGACCATCTCGGGTTTCATGTCGTCCATATCTTTGAGGAAGTGGCTGAGGATGTTCTTGATAACGAGCTTGATGACTGGAAGCAGGATGACAAGGCCGGTTTGCGCTCGAGTGGAGAGCGAGTTGAAGACGTACATGAATAGAGGATAGATGAGCGTCATCGAGATCTGGCAGTTGAACACAGTGACAAAATTGACCAACTGAGGCACGAGCTTGGGGTTCTCGCGGGCTCTTTTGCCCCACAGGTACACTGTACACGACAGCAACGTCACGGCCCACACAGGTGTCCCCATTACCATGATAAATGGCAGCGGGAGGCCGATCCAAAAGCAAAGGCCGCACGCGAGTCCAACCGAGCCATTGGTCGCGAGAAGAGTCATTGTCCACATGGCTCTGTTTGAAAGCGGAAGGTCGGGTAAGCAGCTTCGAAACTGCTGAAGCGCGGAGAGCGTGATGAGTATGATCGTTAAGTAATTGCGCGCCCAAAACGCGTAGTTTGAGCCGATGCCTGCTTCTGGTCGCGCCAGTTGCACGCAATCCATCAGAGTGATCAGCAAGAGAGTTGGAACGGGTGTGAGCAAGCCAACCGCGGTGACTCGTAGGATCGACGTTGACGTCGAGTACGCCTTCAGCTGAAGCATTCGCTCGAACGAGTAGCGGCCGTGCAGCTCGACTTGCACCCCCTTCCATAGCTCGAACGCTGTTTGGCCAGCAGTGTGGAAGCGACTACTGGAGTCGACGGTTCCATTTCCGAGCGGGGAGCTGTTATAGGCAGGTCGCTGAAGGCTGGTGTCGTCCATCTAGCAACACATCAACTTACGTGTGTACCAAGATTTTCTTATAACGATACAGCTCGAAGGACCGAAACTAACAATAGAACTGACTCCTGCCCAGCCGCGGCATCGTTAACGCTAGCAGATTTACTGTGGAGCTGACGTGGGGTCATCGCTCGACGGCCACAGGCGTTCGAAAATGAATGATGTAGGCATCAAACACAAAGCTCACTTTGGCTTGATGAGTCTAATTTTGTAATTTCCTAACGCTTTTATTGTTCAGTGTGTCCATTTAGAAAGAAAATTCAACTGCAGACTAATTCGGGCTGATATTGTGAGATTGGTTCAAAATGTGGATGGTTCCAGAATGTGGTGTGGTCCACATGAGGAACCAGGGGTTTCAGGGCCATTCAGCCTTTCACCGCGGAAGAGCTCAGAGCTCTCAAGAAGAAGGCGAAGAAGCGGTCTGGTCGATCAAGAGCCGTGCCTGCCCGCTCCGTCGTCGCGTACCGGCCCATGCCACCGGCGCAGAATCCCCCGCGTGCCGCCTCGTCCATTCCACGTCTCGCCAACGCTCTCGTTCGCCTCGAAGCTCCTGATGAACTGCCTGGCAGTTGGGACGGCCCCGTGTACGCGCGCTTAGTCCGCGAGACCAAGCACCCACCAACCGAGAACACCAGCCCATTCTCTGCCGATGATGACGGTGCGCGCCGCCCTGGGTGGCACTGCACGATCGTTTTCCTCTGGCCTGGCCAGTCAGCGTCGTCTCTTGACGCCGAACGCCGTACTCTCCTCGCCGATCCGGCGGAGTACTGGGTCCCATACTGGCGTCTGACGCAGCTGAACGTGAACCTGCACGATGAAGACGCCGAGCGCCCACTGCTGTCTGTGTTTCGGTTCGTGCGCTTCTCGACGTACTTCTTGGCGACTCCCCGCAATGACCAGCGCCTGATTCGCCAGACGTCTGATGTCTACCTCTGCGGCCAAGTCCTCGCATACTCCAAGATGGGGTGCTCACCGACCAGGTCGGACTTCCGGTCGACGCTGGCTCTGCCTACATCTGCCACGTGGAGATCCGTCGCCTGGCGACGGAACCAATCCGTGTTGTGGCGATTCCTCTGGACCAGGTCCGGTCGAGCTGGATCTCACGCGAGGAGTTTCTCCTCGGCTACTTCCACGGCATTCCCGCGGCCGTGCCCGTCACTCCGTTTACCACGCCATGGGAGTCTGTGACCTCCACTCCCGTCAATGGGCCTCCCGAGCTGTACCGACGCCTGACTCACGCGTTCGCCGTCCCCGACGCTCCCACCGGTTCGACCATCACGCTCACGGGGATCTCCAGCGATCAGATCGCACTCGTGATGACCTGTGGCATTCGGACGGCCGTGAATCCTGTCCAATTCATCCATTCGACGATCCTCCCGCACCAGTACGATGGTGACGTCGACATCGCCGATGGTGACGGTAGTGCTTCCCCTCCCACGGGGGAGCTGCTCACGCGCGCGGAGACGGCGCTTGCCGATGCGGACCAGGTCCGTAGGGCCAGGCCCCAGTGACGCCTCCAGTGTTCCCGATTGTCCGACTGCCGATCAGCGCAGCCTCCACGGCAACCCAACCTCATCCACCGGCGATGGCTGGAGTTCCGCCCGGCGGTTTTGTCCACCATTCGTCGGGCCCTTCCACGGCTTCGCCGTCGGTAACTGACAGTCATATCCAGGCGATGCTCCAGGAGCAGATGCGCCAGTTCGCTGTACTACAGGCTCAGCTCCAGTCCACTATACAGGCCGAGTTGCAGGCCCAGCTCAACCCCCAAGCCCAAGCCCAAGCCCAAGCCCAAGCCGCTGCATTCCAGGCGACTGTCGCCGCTCTCGAGCAGCGAGTTGCCGCTGTCGATGCCACGCACCGCAGTACTCCGCGCCCAGGGCGAGCCAGCAGTCCCGATCCTCCTCGGGGTCGTTCGCGTTCCCGCGCTCACGATCGCGCGTGCATTCACCTCCACGGCCAGGCCGCTCACGATCTCCTCGGCGCTCAGTGTCCCGACACGGGCGCTCTCCCACCAGAGACCGACCGTAACCGCGATGCAGTCGGTCACGGTCGCCCGAACCTCGAGGCGGCCGTCGGTCGCGATCGCGCTCACGCTCACGCTCACGCTCACGCTCACGCTCACGCTCCCGGTCACACCACACTTGCCGCCATCGTCGCTCCTACTCCTGCGACCGTCACCCCAGGGTCCTGAGTCGGGCAAAGATCGCTTCCGTCCGACGGAGAACCAAGCAATCGCGAACGATGTCGCCGCTGTCGGCCCACGCCAGATGCCACACACGGAAGGTACGATAGACCGTTTCCGCCAGTTCCGTGCTCTTAGCGTCATGGACCGCCTGGCCGTCATGCTCCAGTCGGAACAGTTCCGTGGTCGTTACAAGATCACCACGAAGATGCTGTACACACTCGACTTCTTCACCCGTCCCCCGATTACTTCCTGCCTTCTGAGGGTCGACATGGAAACGAGCGCACGGTCGCACACGACGACACACAATGGGGTGGGAAGGAGCCTCCACCCGCTCGTCTAGTCCGCCAGGCGGACGATCTCTACCGCGTTCTGAATGCCATCGCCAAGGCAGCATCGGAGTGATACACGGACCTCGTCGCCAGAGTCTTCCGCCTCGTCCATGGCCACGCCATCCAGCACGTACGCCGCGACGCGGCGCCGGCCGTGATTACTGCGTACCTGAATCTCTACACGGCCGTGTTTCGCAACCTTTTTACCGACCTGGTCGACGGTGTACCGATCTGCGATCTCGACCGCCGCACCCACGATGCCTTGCGTCCCGACGACCCCATGCATCGCCAGATCGTGGACCGTGTCTTACAAGACGAGATGATGCACCGGGTGCTGCACGGGCCACCAGGTGGTCGGACAAACCCATCACCAACTCGCCCACGTGATCAGTCCCGTCCTGCCCGTACGCCACAGCCCCAGGGGCCAACCCACACCGTCGTTCCTCAGGTGATCCGCCACGGGATACCAACGGTTGTGGAGGACATTGGCAACGGCAAGACGAAGACCACGCCCGTGTGTCTCCGTTTCCAGATGGGGCCCCCGAATCACTGCACCTTCCATAAGTGCAAGAATGCGCACGAGCTCGCCGAGTTCCCAGACGACGTCCTGTCGTGGGTGAAGACCCACCACGGCGACCTCAAACCTGACCATCCCCAGATCGGCAAATGATGGGGCGGGGGTTGGCCATAGCGTTTTACTCGTTCCTTATCCAGTGATAAAACGACCATTCTATCTGTTAGCCTACCCGTGGTTTCATCGACGTCAGACGTTCCACCACCGCCTCATCACCAGCGTAACCCAGGGCTTCCGCCGGCCCAGGGCCGAACACCAGTGACTAACGATTCTTCCCCCACAGATCCCGTCTTCATCTCCTTTGACGGCGGCTCCCGCAGTGCGGCCAATCGCAGCGCGTACGGGTGGTGTGTCTGGTCAAGCCAATACCAGCTCATCCAGTGGGGCGTCCAACGCTTCGACCCAGCACTTACTAACAATGTCATGGAGGCTCAGGGCCTCCTGAGCTGCCTTTGTTGGTGCCGCGACCACTCGCATACGCAGGTCACCGGGTTCGGTGACTCCGCTCTGATCCTGCAACAATCGCTGATGCAGATCGCCTGTCGTGCCTCCCACCTTCGCCCGTTCATCGCAGCGATTCGCGCCCATGGCGCATTCCCCGCGAGGATTCACCTCCACCACATCCCCCGTGCGTTCAACAGTGCCGCTGATGCACTCTGCAACTGGGCGATGGACTCGGAGTCTACAGCGCTCACAGCGCTCGTCAGGGCGACAGCTTGGCCGTGCCCGTCGGCCTACGCACCCCCGAACTGCCCGGCTCAGCTCCGCCCATCTCCCAGCGTGACGCCATGCGTCAGCGAACACCAAATATATCATGCATCCCTGTGGTACCTCGTCATGACCGACCTTCGCACGACCAGTCATCTCATCGCAGCTCGCTTCACACGACCGCAGGACCATGTCCCCGTTGGCCGCTCCCTCCGGCCTTGTCCACCACCAAGTCGTGTTCACACACAGGCGCGGTACCTGTCGTCGCCATTCGACGTCGTACCGTCGAAGGGCTGTTGGGTTGCCGGGCAACACCGCCACATTCCCCCGCGCCGTCTTTGATAACATATCCCGTCTGGCGGGTGTTCACGGCATTTCCTTCTCATCCGAGACGGCCTTCCTCACTCCGACACCGCATCAAGATCACGTCCATCCCGCCGACGTCCACGTCCTCGACGCGTTCGTACGGCTGCCCCAATTCGGAATCGGTGGCACCCTCGAACTCTTTCGCGGTCAGACTGCTACCGACTATCGTCCCAACAAGGATCTTCATCCCGCCCGATATCAACGCCATATCGCCTCGTACCCGCAGCTCCAGTAGCTATGCTCGATCGCCAAGACGGGACTGACGCCACGATGGCTCGACACCACCAGACGGGTCAGACCGCGACCATCGCCACCGAACTACATTGGCGCCGATCGCGGTGCTCACGTGGTGGCCCGCAAGCTTCTTGCGGATTACTACTTGGGCCGCTGCATCATCGCGTCCATGCCGGCGGACCTGGGTTCCACTCCAGTGCTTTCGCGATTGTACCGAAGAAGGACGCGCCTCTCACGGTCGATGGACGCATCATCCACGACCTCTCATCCCCAGCGGGATCATCCGTGAATGACCTCACGGACTCGACGGCGTCGCGCAGGATGCGACGTGGGATCCGCCGCCATCCATTGCGGCCAGAGTGCGGCATCTCCATCGTCAGCACACTGGGTACAACGTCTATGACATGGGAACGGATATCGCCGACGCATTTCATCACGTGCCAGTGCACGCACGTCATGCGTCTGCGTTTGGGGGGGGGAAACTGCCGCTCTCCGACATCGGCATCGTGTCGGGGATGGCTGTATTCGGGTGGACTGCTTCACCAGGCTTCTTCGCTGTCTTCGCCAAAACCTCTCGCCACTACCAGCGCACAGGCGCTTCGATTGTCATGGGGGACTCAGAGCCTTTCTGGATCTTTCAATGGGTCGACGACATCGTGCTAGTGGAAGTGGATGTCGGCGACCGCTTGCTGCAAGCAGAGAACCGTCTCAGAGACGGCGTCAAGCTCGTATTCGGACCACGCGGCTGGCATGAAGGCAAGTTCACGACCTGGTCGAGACAGTTCCATGCAGTCGCCATCGACTGGGACATTGACGCGGAGACTGTCTCCATTCCTCAGAGGAAGATCGACAAGGTGAAAGGGATCATACCCTCGACACTAGCAATGCGATACGTCTCCACAAGGAGACTCGACAGCCTTGTGGGCGTCCTGAGGCACATCATCACCTTCATCCCAATCACCAAGCCATTCATCCAGAGGCTGACAGCAGTACAGATGAACTGCAGGCGTCGTCGTGGGACCGGTATTTCAATGACGCCGTTCCTTCGGAAGGACCTCGAGTGGTGGCAGGAACTTACGTTCCAGAACGAGTTTTCCGGCATGCCAATGAAACTGTACGAACCAGGCTCGACAGTCGACGACTGCTGGCTAATTCAGCACGCCCAAGGAACCACAGTGATCACCAGCATGCTCCTGGAGCGGCGAGTAACTCCGGAAGGAGCAGGAGAGACGCGAAGTGAATCAGTTACCTGGGCACTCTCAAGAGCGGTCGAGGAGTGGGGTCCCGCTCTTCGTGTGCAGGACGCCTGGCGTCATGTGGTCGTGCATAGCCGCTCGGGATGGATCGTATCCATGGTATCACGAATGAATAGCGACACAGAGCGGGGCCAGGCCCTGTTACGAGGATGCGGTTTGAACCAGTCGCAGACACGGGTCAACTTCAGCGTCCATAAGATCGCGAAGAGCATGGGAACAACAGCGGCTTGCGACGTACATTCCTGGACTCACGGGGTTGATGCCACGCAAATTCATCACGGATGGCTCGTGTCAGACAAGCAACCCAACAGCTCAAGCGAGCCGCATTCGCCGAAAGCACCTTGGGGCTATACACCAGAAACTTCAGGTATTGGGAGGATTTCTGCAGAGACTTCAGCTTCCCAGTATGGATCGACGAGTTGCCCAGGGCACAACAAGCGAGAATGGTTGGGTTATACGCCGGCTTGTGCTCCTCAGAGGGACACAACAAGAACAAGGCCGGGAATAAGTACCAGACCTTCGACGGAAAGATGGCAGCAGTTGTCTTCGCCCACAAAGCCGTTCGGAACGCCAAGCTCGATTACCGTGATCCGGAATTTGAGTTGGTCGCTCAAGGGTACCGGCGCACCAACAGTCGGGTGGACAGGAAGCAACTGGTTACTTCACCGATGTTGCTCAAGATGCGAGAACGTTTGGTCAGACCAAACGCCGAGGACCGTCACCTATGGGGATCAATCCTGTTAGGGTTCTTCTTCCTCGATCGAAGCTCAGAGCTTTGGGGACCCGTGGTTCACGACAAGTCGACACGATCCGAGCGAGCACACTATGTGAAAGCCCACAACGTGATACTCAGAGATCGACACAGCCGACAGATCCAGCCCAATGACAGTGGACCACAATCAGTGGAGATCGTGTTCGAGTCCCACAAAGGTGACCGTATCGGCCAAGGCGTCACTATCCGTCACTATGCATCGGAGCACCCTGGACTGTGTCCAGTGATCGCCGCCCAGGAATGCCTGCGCATTCGATCTCAGTGGATCATCGAAGGAAAGAAGCTGGGTCCGTACCTTACATCGATATCATCGACAAAGACCATCAAGAAGGCCACAGTGGCCGAAGTCATCAAGAAAACCGCAGAAGCTATGGGCCTGGCCCGGAAGGACTACTCGCCGCACTCCCTGAGAATCGGCGGCGCCTGTGCGCTTCTGGCTGCAGGGAAGAGCGATCTTGCGATCAGGCTCATGGGAAGGTGGTCAAGTTGGTGCTTCTCCATCTACACCCGCCTCCGACCAGGCATGGTCCGCGACGCGGCCATCTGCATGATCAAGGCCTCCACATGGGAGTGCCACGAGCCAGGTCTCGTGCCACACGGGGGGAACGCCATTGAGGCCAACTCAAGCTAATCAAGTCAACTTGCCTCCCCATGCCATCATCGTCGCCAGTGGAACGCGAAGGAGGAAATCCATTCGAGTCGCCAATCGAATCGAACCTCCGTAACAATCTTGCAATCGAACTAGGCTTTTAATTGGCTTAAAATCATTCTGGCGGAGAACAGTTCCAGCCTGGAACAAAAATGTAGGTGAGAAGCAGAGAAACCGGAACCAAATTGCGGAATATGTCGAATTTCAGTCAATCAAAAGTCGGATAGATTCTGGCTCAACACCTGCAATAGCACCAAAACTGGACATTTGGACCAAATCCACAATAAAGCAAACTTGAAGCAGCAAAAGA
Source organism: Pythium sukuiense (assembly GCA_023334995.1). NCBI lineage: Eukaryota > Oomycota > Peronosporomycetes > Pythiales > Pythiaceae > Pythium > Pythium sukuiense. The sequence continues at coordinate 2,958 of JAADVL010000808.1, read as the reverse complement.
TGATTCTGACGTAAATATACATCGTAATCAACGCCAAAATAACTCCTGATGTTGATTTTTATGAGTCCTCAGATATCTACCCATCGACGATGTTGTTTGAGTACATTCCGTCCACTTCTTCCGTTTCAGAGAACGTCCCTCGATAAAGTCCCTTCCTTGAACTTGGATCTCGCGGTCACGCGAGACATTGCCACTTTAAGTTGTCCGTGCGGAAAGCATGGCGTATAAAGATAAAGCCCGAAGTTGCTGACGGTTTGACCTTGAGCCTTGTTGATATTCACAACAAATGTTGAGTGAACTGAGAACTGCTTGAGGCGCAGACGGAAGGGGTAGTCGTTCACAGTATCTCGCCATGATTGTGGCGTGAATAGGGAGATTTCTGACCGAATCCGCTTCCGTGTCCGCAAAAGTATTCCAAGGTTTTGTATCCAATTATAGAGGTACGGATACGGAATTCAATCCATGAACTCACGGAACTTCACGGACAAACAGGCTCATAATCCGCGGAATATTCCCCAAACCCTATGATACCTTCCAACTTTTATTTCGACTCCACGGTCACGGACACGGATACGGAATCCGTAGTCCAGAAATCTCCCTAATGACATGAGACGTTGGCTCGGCCAGTCGGAGACGTGTACCGTTGCACAAACCGAGAATCGGATTGATGTTTTTCATCATCATGAAGTGATATCCTTTCTTCAGCGTCACCTAGTGTGGGGTACTCCTTTTTAGAAGTAGTGAAGGAGTTCTTGCTCAAACATGGCAATATTGTTGTTATCCACATACCGTCGAGGTCTATAGAATTTGGATAGAATGAATGCATACTCAGGACACAATTATGCATTCTACCAAGACACATCACGTGGATTGCCTTGACAAAATATGCACTTGAGGCGCGTTTCTCTCCACCCCACACAGTTCTTCAAGGTTGGCAGAGCTCACGCGCACGAACTCTTGGACACAAATATGCAAGACAAATTGGGTGTCAAGATGGATGAATTGTGTCCTGAGTATGCATCCATTCTGTCATCCAAGTCCTATGGACCTCGACGGTACGGTACCGCAAAAGTCGGATTGATGTGGCGCCCTGAAAGATGTGGCACCTCATTTTCACCTGATGTAAGGATCAGCAAATCAAATCACTAATCAGATTTTTGCGTACCCAGTTTTAATTTGGTGTAATCCCATCAACAAAATTTGGCGCGAATGGTTTCAAATTTCTCACTCATACTACGACTTCTGTCTCCGAGATCACAGTGGTCTCTACCACACGGACAGGACCGAACGGAATGAACAGACCTGCCTTGAGGAACGAGTTCTTGATGGTGTCTGGTGTGATCGTACCTAGCGCATACATAGATCGTAGGAACATGTCATAGCGACGCTCACTGGCAGACGTGGCGGCGGAGAACGCGAGTGGAGATCGGTGTAGCGGCTGCGAGACCCACGTGCAGCTGCCTGGTACGGACACTGTGTACGTACCCATTTCGGCAAGACGCTGACGCGCTGAGTCGCATTTGTGGATCTTGAGGCAGTCCAGGATGAGGACAGACGGACCAGTCACGACGTACTGCCAGCTCATCCCAAACTCGGAACCCAATGCGAATAACGAAGACGAAGTGGTCATGCCAGAGGCCATTCCGAGAGGTCTTTGACGTACGACTGACACGATATTCGCCGACATGAGCAACGCGGATGTGACAACGGATGAATACCTTCGCAACCGCACGATCTTGAGTTCTGCTAACACGATGGTACATCGCATTAACCGGCAGTTGCTACAAGTGATCACCCACGACTACATGCCTGCAAGCAACGGCAAAAGTCGGATAGATCTGCCTCTCTCCTAAAGCAAGTTTGACAGGTGCCAGATCTTTCAGACATTCACAGTGCTCGCGCATTGGCCAATCAGAAATAGTCGTCAGCTCGAAAAAACCGGTGACTGGTTAGTAGCAATTGACAAAACAACGCGTAAAATTCAAAGTGTCCAGCCATTTTGGTGTCATTTCAATAAGCCACCCCAACGGCTCAAGCTCGAGCACACGATTGAGTTCAAGGTCAAGGTCGTGGAAGCCTTCCTCTGTGCCGACCCACCAGCGTTCAGCAAAGGCCGCGTTCATTGAGCGGGAGACCGCCACGTTCTCGGTGCAACCCCAGGCGTTGTTTAGTGAGAGGGTGATGCTCGAATGGATCGACCAGGTGTCTCATTCGTTATCGCCCTCCCCAGTCTCTACATCTTCTTGCTGACTCGAACGCAGTGATCACGCAAAATGTGGCGTTTGAATTCTCTTCCTTATTGACTCGATTGGGTTTGTAGGTGCAGTGATAGCAGGTGCAACGACCTTAAGCATCAGATTCACGAAGTGTTACCATGTACGTGTCTGGCTCGATTGTTGTCTGCTTAAGACATAGGTACACATGTAAGCGGATCTTCGTTTTGTCATAGGCTGCGCCGGCGTGCATAATATCGCCCCCGGTATCGCCTGCATCCAGTGTGACTGTGTTGTGATCCTCTTCGTCTGCTACTTGCCGATTCCACACGTAGAAATCGATCATTGCACCGTGAGTAAGAGCGTCGTCGGAACCCGACTGTAATCGAGAACGAGGACTCAGTTGCCGTCTAAAGACTCGCGTCCCTCCCACAGTCTGTAGTCAGTGTGAAGCGCTGCTGCCCACCGAGAGGGAGGGATTGTATCGCGACCCAGTTCCTCGCCACGTGGTTTAGATAGAACCACCACCATTTCATTTCACGGGGAACGCTTCCCGAAAATCGTTGACGATGTGCCCCGGGAGATCTCGCATAAACCGACTGTCGTCCATTTCCCATCTCAATGCGGCCCGCCGGTGACGTTTCAGACTGGCCATCGTCGCCTTCGCCATCATCGTCTTTATCGCGTAGGAATACCGCACCAGGAATGGCTGACGCCTTCCCCTGTTGCTCATGTCGTGTGATGC
>JAADVL010000807.1:0-14403 GCA_023334995.1 Pythium sukuiense | reverse complement strand
CCCCCCCCCCCCCCCCGCGCGACGTCTCAATGAACGTGGGCCTCCGTGGCCGTGTCCTGCGCCTCGAGGCGTTGAGGAGCTCAACGAAGCCGTGTGGGGCGGTCCGATCTACGCCATCTCGAAGGCAAGCCCAAGTGTGGATTCCGTACTGGCGGCTCACTCAGCCGCACTGTGACCTCGCGCGGGAGCTCCAGGAGCGTCCTCTGCTATCCGTGTTCCGATTTTCTCGTGTCTCTCGCTACTTCATGGCGGCGCCTGGTGACGACACCAAGTTGATCCTGCAAACGCCGGGCGTTTACTCGTGCTGCCAGGTTCTGGCGTACCGCAACGCCTCGAGCGTCTCCCTCGTCGACGAGATTGACGAGATCATCGAGCCAGGCTCAGCCTACGTCTGTATCGTCGCGCTTCGGCGCCATGTCGTCGACAATCCCGTGGTCGTCGCTGTGCCGTTACCTGAGGTGAAAACGTGCATGACTCCAGCGGTGGAGTTCATGATCGGCTACCGCCACGGCACGGCCGTGTCCACTGCCATTCCTCCGTTTTCCGGGTGGAGTGCCTTTCAGACCAACGCGCCGTCCGATCCGATCAGCACACGCGCCCACCTGGTGAGCAGCTTCACCAAGGTGCCCATCGACACCGGCGCGTCCGCCGTACCGCACGTGTCTCCGCAAGGTGCGATGATCTACCAAGTCCCTGTGGACTTTGTGCTCCAGACCACGCGGCCTCGAGGCACGGTGGCTGATGGCGACGACATGCCGAACGATGAACCCCAGACCCGAGCCCCCTGGGAGGCCCACTTCTCCGACGTGCCGACGTCGCACTTACGTCGCTCAGCCGAGTGGCCGTGGAGGCTCGAGCGACCACGACGACAGCCCCGCCGGCTGCGAGCACGGAGGCACCATTGCCGTCGACGGCCGATGCTTCGTCGTCCTCGAATCCAGTTCCTGCGCCTGGCGCTGTGCCTGTCAGCCTTCCAGGCCTGACCACAGCCGAGCAACTCCTCTTCGCCATGCTCCAGGAGCAGCGAGACGAAAATCGCCGCCGCCACGAGGCAACGGAGCGCCAGTTCGCGACCTTGACCACCCAGATGTCCCAGTTCGCTCAGCTGTGACCAACGTTCAGCAGCAGGTCAGCGATTCCAAACGCCTCCTTCCGCTGCATCCCGTGCTGCAGCTCCAGGGTGCACCGTCGTCGACGACGGCATCCCGAGCACCGGCTATCACGGCCACCGTTGGGCCACAGCAGAATCCTACAAGCATGGCGACCACCACTGAAGCTCGAGACCAGCGTCGCGCACGGACCGGCGAGACGTACGACGCGGACAACGATGACATCAACGGCCGTCGATCGGCCCGTGGCCGCAGTCGGTCACCGCCTCGTGGGCGCTCACATGAGCGATCTCGTGACCGTTCCAGAGACCGTGCCCGTGCCCGTGAGCACGACACCCGTGACCGTGATCACGGTCACCACCGTTCGCGTTCCCCTGCCTGGTAGTTTGGCCGCGGTGATCGTTCCCGTTCCCGTTCTCGCGACCGCTCGCCCCTGGGGCGCCGCCGTCCTTCCGGTAACGACCGGTACCTCCCATCCAGCAACAAACTCCAAGTTACGTGAATGCCCGCGTGGGCCCACGTCAACGTACGGCCCATGATATTGCCTTGCACTACGCTTCCGATCCACAGGACCAGATCCGAACCATGCTCCAGATCGAGCTCTCCCGACGCCGCTACCGAGCGACCAAGGTTACCACGATGATGTTGTTCGCTGTGGACTACTTCAGCCGGCCGCTGGACCACTTCCTGTTCGACGGCTTCCATCCATCTGCGGAGGCGCGCGTTGTGACGCACGACACCTTCCAGTGGAGTGGACAAGAAGCCGCGCCGACGGATACGATCCGCCGAGCGGACCAATTGCACCGAACGCTCCACGCCATCCAGGACGTCGCGTCCATGTGGTATCCAGACGACCTCGCGCGGGTGTTTCGGGTTGTTCACGGTAACGCCACCCACGCTGTTCAAGCCGACGCGCCGGAGGCACTGGTCAGCGCGACGTGCAACCTGTACACCTCGGTGTTTCAGTTCGTCTGCAGGGCCACTGAACACCAACTGGATCATCGCGTCATGGAGGGCCGCCCCCACGTACTGCTGGTACTCGGCAGAGTCCCGGCTCAGCATGCGGTTGACCTCGATCTCGAGATCACGGAGACCCCGCCTCGTGCGCCGCCGGCCCGACCTCCGCAGCCTGCGAACCCTGACGGTCGCCCAGCACAACCACAGCAACGCGTGGCGCCGCAGCACATCCTCGATCTCACCCCTACCGTGGACGGCAAGAAGATCTGCCTGCGCTGGCAGACGATGTACGGGTGCGACCTGAACTGCAAGAACGAGCACGCGCTCAGGCCGCTCCCTGCGGAAGTCGTGACCTGGCTCGAGGACCGGCACGGTTCGCTGAAGTCCGACCATCCCAGCTTCACGTGACGGCGGTGGGGTAGCCCAGTCCGATCGAACCGACTCTTATCCGGCGATAATTCGAATCTTGTTCCTTCTGAGCCTGCCCCATCCTGTGATGATCCCGTGCCGGTCACCGCCGCTCTACCTGCGATGGATGCGCCCGGCTCCGTGGTCATGAACGTCATCTCGCCATCGGTTGTGCCGCCTGGCGGTCACACCGTCCTGATTGCTGCCTTCGACGGCGGCTCGCGTATCTCCAGTCACCACAGCGCGTGTGCGTGGTGGTGTGTGTGGATGACTTCCCACCTCCTCATCCAGTGGCAAGTCGTCTCGTTTCAGCCAGCCCGAACAAACAACGAGATGGAGGCCCAGGGCCTTTTCCACTGTCGCCGATGGATACGTCGCCATCACCAACACGCGTCCGTACGCGTCTTTGGTGATTCTTCGCTCATTATCAGTCTCGCGTTGTGCTCCAGTCTCTGCCGTGCAGATCACCTTCGTCCCTGGATCGGCGCCACCCGAGCTCACGGCACCGGGCGTCCGGCAGTCTCCCTTGCCCACGTCGTACGTGCGCACAACACTGCTGCTGACGCGCTCTACAGCTGGGCGATGGACGCTCCGTCGGGTGAACCCATCGCCGTTCACAGAGGCTCGACTTGGCCGTGCCTCGAGTCTCTCACGCGAGCAGGACCGCCTGCGCCGTCCATTCCGAATATTCCGCTGGACATCAACGTCGACACCGACTACTCGATCTGGCACGCGACCTGGTCGCTCGTGCTTTTCGACTTCGCGCACGTGGCACCGCTGATTACGGCACGCTTCGATCCCGCGATGTCTGCGGGCCCAGCGCACGAACCGATCTGTCTCCAGGCGTCTCCGGCTACCGTCGACACGGCTGTGCGGTTCACGGCTTCGGCCTTCGATTACCACCAGCCTCGCACGTGTATCGTCGACCAGGTCGAATGATACGTACCGTACGACGTTTTCTCCGCTCTTCAGCAGGCTGCCGATCGACTCGGCGTCGACTTTCCTTGCGGATCCGCCTTCCGTGCGCCGAACTACACGACAACGTCGCGTCCTGGATGGGTTGGTGGCGGACTCTTCTCTCGGCATCAGCGGTACGCTGGCGCTATTCCGTGGTCAAACCACGACGGACACGCGTCCCAGCTCTGCGGCCTGATTTGTATCGTGAACATCTGGCCACGTACCCACAGCTCGAGCTGTTGTGCTCGGCGGCAATGCCGCAGCGTGGCGGCCGATGCCAAGCACCGAAGGCCCGCGGTCCGTTCCAGCAAACTATGCTGGCGCCGACTCCGGCACAGATGTGGTCGTTCGCAAGCTGCTTGTCGACTACTTCCGTGGCCGGTGCATCATCGCCACGATGGCCACACTCGTGGCGAAGCCGGGTTTCCATTCCTCCGCCTTAGCGCTCGTACCCAAGAAAGATGTACCGCTACACTTGGATGGACGGATTATCCACGATTTGAGCGCCCCGGCCGGCGCCTCCGTCAACGATCTGACGGATCCCACGGCGTCGCCGGACGCGACATGGGATCCCTTCGTTTCTATCGCTCGACGCGTTCGTGACCTGCGTCGCCGGTACCTGGGGTACCCGATCTATGCCTTGGGCGAGAATATCGCCGATGCGTTTCACCACGTGCCCATCCACGCGGATCACGCACAGGCGTTTGGAGGGCAACTTCCGCGAACACCCTTCGGCATCGTTTCTGGCATGGCTGTGTTCGGATGGACCGCGTCGCCGGGCCACTTCGCGGTCCTCGGAAATGCTGTCCGCCACTACCAGCGGCGCTTCGCGAATCCTCGGCTTCCGGGAAGCCTTTTGGATCTTCCAGTGGGTGGACGACATCGTGATCATCGAAGTTGACGTCGACGACCGACTGGAGCAAGCCGAGAAGCGTCTCAGAGACGGGGTCAAGCTCGTATTCGGCTCCACGAAGGCAAGTTCACGACCTGGTCGCTGGACTTCCACGCGGTTGGCATCGACTGGAGCATCCCTCGTGAGACGGTCTCAATTCCAGAGCGGAAGATCGACAAGGCGAAGCGAACCGTCAGTGAAGCGATGTCACAGTCGTTCGTCTCTCGACAGAGGCTCGACAGCGTCGTCGGCGTCCTACGACACGTGATCAGCTTCATACCCGTAGCAAAGCCCTTCATCCAACGGCTGACTGCTCTGCAGTTGAACTGTACACGACAGCGGTCACCAGGTGTACCGATGAGTGACTTCCTTCGAAAGGACCTCGCCTGGTGGAAAGACCTGGTCTTTCAGAACGAGTTCGCAGGAATCCCCATGAAGTTGTTCGATCCCAAGCCGACCACGGATGAATGCAGGGTGATACACGAAGGAGCAACCAAGGTCACAATCACAAGCATGAGACTTCGGAAGCGAGCAATCTTCAACCTGGACGGAACCACTAGGACGGAGACGGTGCCATATGCGCTGACGGCAGTCACGGAAGCATGGGGAAAGGAGCTCTCGATGGAGGACGCCTGGCGTCACATCACAATCTTCTGTGCGAGCCGGTGGACCGAGAGTATGATCAAGAAGATGAGAGGCGACACAAGCGACGGCCAAAGCGAGCTGCGCCGGTGCGCCATGCTACAGGCTCGGTATCGCCTGCACTTCGGTACCCAGAGATCGAGACGGAGCATGGAACGGAGTCCAGAATGCGACGTACACAGCGGAACTAACTGTGTTGATGTCCTGCAGACACAACGCTGCAGCGGATCGAGCAAACGACCGAACAGCTCAAGCGAGACCCCCCACCATTGATGGATCCACGCTTGGGATGAACTCAAGAAACTTCAGATTCTGGGAATCATTCTGCAAGGACATCGGGTTTCCTGTGTGGATCGATGAGCTACCGAGGGGACAACAAGCAAGAATGGTCGGACTATTTGCCGGAATGTGCGCCTCCGAAGGACACAAGAAGAGCAAACGAGGCAACAAGTACCAAACGTTCGACAACAAGATGGCAGCGGTTGCCTTCGTGCACAAGGCAATGCGAAATGCCCGACTCGATTACCGTGATCCGGAATTTGAGCTCGTCGCTTAGGGCTACAACCGCACCAACAGTCAAGTGGACCGGAAGCAACCAGTTACTACACAGATGTTGCTCGAGATGCGCAAGCGCGTGAGCAGAACTGACGATACCGCGAAGCTCACGTGGAACTCCATGTCTTGGGGTTCTTCTTCCTCGACAAAAGCTCGGAGCTGTGGGGCCCAGTCGTGAACGACACGTCCACGGGGACGGAACGAGTACACTGTGTCAAGGCTAAGAACGTGATCTTACGGAACGAACGCGGTGAGCACGTGAACGCAGCAGCTCCGGGAGCATGCTCAGTCGAAATCGTGTACGAGTCTCACAAGGGAGACAGAATCGGGCAAGGTGTAACCGTGCGCCAATACAGGTCCGACGACGCGAGACTATGTCTGGTCATTGCTGCTCAGGAATGTCTAAGCACTCGAGAACGCTGGATCGCGCAAGGAAAGGCCCTGGGCCCATACCTGACGTCGACATCAAGATCCGAGACGATCAAGAAGAGCGCGGTGGCAACCGCAATCAAGGAAGCGGCTCACAGCATGGACCTCAAGAAGCAAGACTACGCAGTGCATTCACTGCGCATTGGAGGGGCCTGCGCCCTACTAGCCGCAGGCAAGAGCGACCTCGTCATCCGCCTCATGGTTAGGTGGTCAAGCTGGTGCTTCACCGTCTACACGCGTCTACGACCCGGGATGGTCCAGGACGCCGCAAGAAGTATGATCAAGGACTCAACCTGGGAATGCCACGAGCCAACACTCGAGACAAGCGGGGGGATCTCCAGTGATGCTATCTCTACGAGCTAATCAAGACATCTTGCCCCACACAGTTCGGACCGACGGAGGAAAGTGGAGGGTTCCAGAAAGTGGTGTGTACCAAGTCTCCCTCGATACGATCCACAAAGTGGCGCCGTCATCAAGTTCACGCGATGGCTGCTCCTACAGAAGCTGCTGAGGTGCTAGCAGCGCTCTCTAGCCCTCCGCCGTGCACTCGTGGCGGCTCCCTCTCCACACCGCGGGCCGAGTCTCCGATGGCGGATCTTCGTAGAAGCATGGGCTTCAGTCCGTTGCCTCGCCAGCATCCCTCTCCATACCGCGCAGGAGCGCCAGTGGCGTCACCTGCGGCTCGTGCCGAAAGCGCTGGCACGCCAAACTCCACGCGGGCGGCTCAACGATCCCCAGAGCGTCCGCGAGTCCCAGTAAGACCCCTTCCAAAGGTTGGTCGTCGTAGCGACTCAATCTGGGATTTTTACCGTACCGAGCGTGAGTTAGGCAATCACCATGGAGTGTGTAAGTTCTGCGCGACCTTGGTCAAGAACGGTAAGGCCAAGGGCAATCTCCTCCAGCATCTGCTCAAGTTCTGCCCCAGTGTCCCTGTTGACATCAAGCACGATCTTGGTGCACCGGCAGTCGATACTCGTGGTCCAGCCGTGGAAGACATGCCCAGGAGCAGCAGCAAAAATCGATCGACGGCTCGACCACTTCCCTTGATCGAGATGCGTTCAATATGGCGCTTGCCAAGGTGTTTTTTGTCTGCTCGCTTCCATTCATCATGATTGAAGCTCAAGTCTTCCGTGAGTTTCTCGCAATGGTCGTTCCTGGTATGAAATTGCCAACCCGCCACCAGCTCAGCGGCACACCTCTCGAAACGGCCAAGGCCGAGATGCACGAGAAAGTCATCCAGATCATCAGCAGGCAACGCTATGTGTCCGTTGTTACGGATGGCTGGACAGATCCGAACGGCTCCAGTATCATGAATTTCATGGTCGATTTTGGAATGCCGTCTCTGTTCTGGTCTTCATGGTCGACACACTCTGAACAACACACAGCGAGGTATCTTTCAACAGAAATGGAGAGAGTCATCGACGAGATTCAGAGCCAGACGACAGCTCTCGTGGTGGGTATCGTCACCGACAACGCCTCCAATATGACAAGAGCGTGGGAAAACGTGGAGACCAGACGACCGCACGTGATCGGAGGAGGTTGCGCCGCACATGTGCTGAATTTGCTTCTACACGACGTGTGTCAGCATCGTTCTATCCAAGAAGTTCAGTCACGTGCGTTGGCTGCGACTCGTTTCGTGCGTGATCACCTCGCTTTGCTTGGCGAGTTCAAGAATCTGCAAGAAGAGAAGCGCAAAACTGGAGTTCGGTCTCAAGCCCTCGTCATTCCAATGCCAACGAGCTGATATTCAGTCCATTCTTGTCTACGCAACGTGCGCGAGGCACGAGATATCCTCGAAAAGCTCTTTGTGACACCCGAGTACGAGTCCTTCCGCGATCGCTATCGCACGACGCCGGCAGCCACGAAAAAGCTTCGTCATGGTATCTCGATAGTTCAAGACGAGAACTTCTGGGACAATCTCACGGCCGTGACACGTCTAACGGAGCCTACAACGGAGGTGATTGGCAAGATGGAGTCTGATGCGACCTACATTTCCGGTGTTTACAAGCAATTCCGAGGCCTGCAATTCCACCACTCGTACGGTGTGGTCTCCAAGCAAGCCAGCGCCAAGCTGCACAAGTCGCCGGCAATACTTCGCGCGCTCAGACCAGCGATGCTACGCGAGTGAAAGCGAACGCTGACGAGGACCCTCTCCAGATTGCGAGTAACTCAGAGTATGTTCGTATCACGCCACTGCATCTCGAGAGTCTCCAGAGCGTTATTCGAGCCAAGATTCAATCACGCTGGGATTTCGTGCACACAAGTGCGATGGGTGTTGCATTCTACCTCGATCCCGCATCCAGCATCTAGGATTTCGTGTCCGGAGATAAAGTCAAGGCTCGTGAGCAGGCATGTGTGTTGGCTCAGCGCTGTCGAGTTATCCGCGATGAACAAGTCCCAGATTTGACCGCAGAGCTCTTTGCATACGCGAACTCCAAACGCGCGGGCGGTAAAGACCTGCAAGATTCGTTGGCGACCACCAATCCGCGACACTACTGGACGGACATGGAAGACGACTACCCGTTGCTTACGAAGCTTGCTGACGTTGTGTTTCGATTCAAACATCGTCGGCCGCGAGTGAACGAGTTTGGAGTATCTTTGACCACCCACACAAAAAAAAGAAACAGACTATCGGTGAAGAAAGGCGAGTCCCTCGCGTACATCTACATCAACTACGGAACGACCAAGAAGGAGAAGCTGGACTTGGCACTTTGCCAGTCACGCCCGGACTGGCGGTGATGATGACGAGCCACCTCCGCGGCCCACCCCTCCGCGCAGCAACGCAAGGTCCACCAACGCCATAGCCAGCACTCAACGGCCGACTGGTAATCACGGAGCTAGGCATTGAGTGGAGCACGTTCCAGGAAGTCGGTTACGGCGGATTGGACGCGGGTCATCAAACGAGCCACATAGCGCTGAAGCGTCTCCACTGAGATACCGTTGATCTTGAGGTACTTCAACAGCGTCGGGTTCTCGCACATCGAGAAGGGGAGCTTGCACGAGACCATGAGGTCCAGCCAGCTGTACGCGCGCAGCGATCGACGGTCGATGAACGACACCACAGATCCGTTGCCGGCGCCAGCGGCCGTCATGACGTCCACGAAGTCAGAATGCTGGGATGCAACGTGGCCGAAGAAGCCAGTTCCGTCCTCCTGCTTGCGCGTCCAACCGCAACGGCAACGGAACATGGCGGTTGGCTCGTCCTGGTCGTCGCGGATGCGAGTGAACCAGAAGGCAACGACCTGATTGGTGGTGTACGGGCCGTGGAGACGCATGACGACGGGGACGGAGGCTGGGGAAGGGGGGCGAACTTGGAGCTCAGAGATCGTTTTTGGGAATGAAACCTTGGGGGATGCACGTGCAAGGGGTGCTAGGCCACCTGCACCTAGGTCTAGGGGCATTGAGGGGTGGTGTCCATCAGATTTGGTGGCGCTGGGGCAATGATTGCTGGTGACCTGGGTAAATAAGTAATTACGCTTTCTCTGGAAAATCGACAAAATCAATTATTTCGGAATTGTATTTTCCCGTAAATCATTTATTCGGAAGGCCTGACAACGGTGGTGCCTACCGTACAACCAAACTTACCAGTTTTTTGTGTTGGCTCGTGAAAAATACGAGCAACCGATAATTCTGATCCTCGGCGATCTTGGTCTCATATTCAACTGATAAGTGCCAAAAGATGGTCAACGATTTCCAGAGTGATAGCCAAACGTTCTGATCGACAAAATTGGAACAGTTACACAAAAACATACGATTTCTCTAAACCATTGGCGACTACTGTAGTATCGCACTTGTTGAAACACCCCTCTCCCCATGAATGGGTATTTTCCGCTGACACGTTGATGGAGGCGCAAACTTGTCTTATTCCCTGGCTGAGCCAAGGCTGTGCCCCACGCTCTGGGTTGGTCGTGGAGGTACTACCCCATTCGGCATGCCGGGGCCTTGGATCGTGACTGGGAATCTCGACAGCTCGTCCTGACATGCGACTGGCGAGCGTCGCTGACATCTCAGCACTCAGGCGTGTGTACCGGCTCACGCAATCTGAAGTCCAACGTCCGAACTGCTTCAGCGCCAATGAGTCCACGCCTGCCGTCAACGTCGCCGTGGTGGTGCCTCCGCTTCGAAGCGAGCGAGTTCCCATCCGCGCTGGATCAACTTCAAGCCGACTCGCGGCCCGACGAAGTTGCTTGATCATCTCTGTCTCCTTCACTGCCCGTCCATTGCCCACTGCACACAACGGGGAGGTTGCGTCGGCCCCGCTTTTCTTCCACTGGTCCAGAAGGCTCAATACGGCGAGCGCCGGGCACAACCACCCACTTCCTGACCGCTGCAAGCTCAACTGGACTCCTCGCCTCTCTTGGTCTGTCTTGCTTCCACGCAAACTGATGGTGACTCCAACCGTCGACCCCTCTTTCGTTGTCCGTTCTCCTTTGTCATTGAAGCACGTGACATCCGCTACGACGATGGCCGTTGCTGCCGTGCGACTGTTGACTTCAAGGTATTCGCTGCTTCGCAGGAGATAGAAGAAACCCAAGACCGGAGACCCCACAGAACGCGGTCGTGTACGATCGCGAGGTTGCAGAGGCTACGGAGGGTTCGGAGGATGGGGATGGTGGGATGGTGGCGGATGCCTTGGCTCGAGGCCCGAGAAACAACAGGCGCGTCCCTTGCAATGCAAAGAGATGCCCGGCATGCAGTCCGACTGAATATCCTCTGTCAAGGCGATGAAGTCAAGAGATGTGGCTGATCTTGGACAGCACGGTGTGGACGGCGTTCCCACGTCATGTCGGGGCTGGTCGCCAGCAGTCGACGGCGAAGAGGATGAGCTGTTCTTAATGCTCCGCGGTCGTGGGCGGCAGCCACCCTGACCATCCTCGCTGAGAGCACCACTGAAGCCACTGTCTCCAACTGCTAGCGTACTTGACGGTGGAGCTTATAACCAATCCTTGGCACTGGAGCTCGCGGAGGGTCTTTCGTAAGGCTTCCGTATACTCATCGGAACCACGTCTTGAACCCATCCCTGTGATAAAGCATTCCACACATCAGTAAACGGCGGGTTCCACGCGCGAGATGCCGCGTCCGCCATCACGTTTGCGACGCTCGCAATGTGAAGACACCGAAGTCGGAACCCGTACACCGCCTCCGCCATGTCGATTGTTCGATTGAGTTCCTGAGCGAGTGGATTGCGACTCGCCAGTTTGTTGGTGGACGCTACCGCGGTGGTATTGTCCACCCAACACCACACTTGAGAAATCGACCCCGCGCCAGTTTGGTTGGCCCACAGGGGGCCGCAAAGACGCGAGGGCGATGCTGAGCTGCTCTCGCACGTTGATGAAGAAAGCGCAAGTGTGGCGTCAGCGATCATAGCCAGCTCTTTCTCATCAAACCGCACTTGAATGTAACGCCGAGCAGCAGGATCCAACACAGCGAGGCCGAGGTCCGACGCATCCATGTACAAGTGGATGTCTGGATCTGGCCACGCTCCAAACACCGATGTTGGCAGATCCTGAAAACGCCCTTCCTCCAGGAGTGCCCTCATCCAGTGAAGTTATTGTCTCACCTCTTCAGTGAGCTGCACCGTTCTGTGAGCCGGCGCAAAGCACGCCAGCGCCTGCACCCGCTGGCAGAACGGCTTAACCGCACGGCGTCTTGACGTCGCCCTTCATGATCATGATAGTCTTCTAATCGTCTTTCCCGTGCAGATCCTCAATCCGCCGTGCGAGTTGGGTAGCTGGCTGGAATGTGATCTTCGGCAGGACGGAGCGGACGGTAGCATCGTTCGTGCTTTTACCTTCGGGGTATGAGAGGTCGTGTATCAGCCTGATTTCCACCGGTGGGTCCTTGCCATCCTTTTTCACTGTGGCCAGAGGGCTGATTTGCACGTCCGGCCACTTCTCCAACATCTGAGCGTCGAGCACGATGTCTTGTCGACCGTCTTGGCCCGCTCGTACGCTCCGGACACTCCTGCCTTGTGGCGCACTGCCGACTGATAATTCGATGGCCGAGTGCGTTGAGAGGGTCGGTGCTGTCTCCACACGGGCTACAAACCGACGGTGGCCGATGAGACCATGAAATCCATGTGCTCATAGCCCACCAGCAACCACTCGAACGGACGCAGCGCCTTGTTTAGTCTTGGGTCTTTGCCTGGCCAGCCTCGGGTCTTGCACTTGCGGCCACCACTGCAGCCGCCACTCTCTTCTCGAGTAGCGCAAACTGCATTGGCGCGAGCTGAGGATTGTACGGAGTGACACGGGCGATGATCTCCGCCCTGGGATCACAGCCGTACCTGGCGTCCACATACACCATCTCTCGGTAGTCCCCGAGCTAGTCATTGATCCAGAACTCCAGCGTGCTCAGTCCGTCTTCAGGCCAGTTCTGGTACGCACGCATGTCGGCCACGAACTTGCACAAGGCCTGTGCCTCCTGGCGAGTGGTCTCGTCGGCGAAGGCGTTGCAGTGCGTGAGAAACCCGTTGACCCCGTCTTGAAGATCGTCGTTCCATGCCTTTGGCGCTTTTGGATCAGGCACCTTCACAGTGGCGAAGAAGTCATTCGAACTCACAGTCCGATCGCGATACGCGATCATTCGCTCGTCCATCGACAGCGACACGGGATGCATCACCGAGAGACCACAGAGTCCAAAACCGCAGCCGTACGTCGCATGAGGATGGCCGGGTGTGTCGAGAACGGGACGACCTCGTGCGACATCAATCGCTAAATGAAATCGGCAGGAGACGTACCGTGCTCTTCTACCGGTGTCATGACTTGGTACCATGATCTGGGCGTCTTCTGGACCGAAGGTCTGCTTGGAGCGACGTCTTCCGTCTCCTCCCGTCACCACCGTTTGGGGTACATAGGCAGCTCTCATCTCCAAGTACATCCGCTGGTCCTCGGGATCGTCCGCGAGGTGGTTGTAGAAGGCTGCCTCAGCCGGAGACATTCGACTCGTTGCCGAACATCCTACGCTCTCGGCGGCCGTACCACTGACACTTTCGTCAGTGGAGCCGTCATGCGACTTGCGCGACGCGGGGCAGGCCCAACGTGCATCCGACACGCCGTCGCTTGGCTGGCTTCGCGCTTTTCTTCTTCTCAGCCACCCATGCGGTCTTCTCCTTCATCTTCTTGCGCGTCGTAGCTCACCTCGGACGCCACGAACGAGCGCAGACACTGCCGCTTGGATACACCCTCCTTCGGCGACATCGAACACGTTGGTTCCGACCCAATGGACTTCCCGATCGACCATCTCAGACTTACTGGAACTGCACGGTTATACATAATGTTGTGCGCATACCGGATGGCGTGGTCCACGGAGGTCACGCGCGTCTTGCCTGTGCGTGCTTCCACCCAGGATCGCAAGCCGGCCGTTGAGACAGCCTCCGCCAGTCCTTTGGCCAGAGCCTCCAGGGCATCCGTCGAACTGGGCGGGCCTCCATCGTCGGTTCTCGAGCCCGTGAGTACGTCCACGTTCTGCGTTGCGTCGCTGATGGCCTCGCGGGCCCAAAGCTCCTTCTTGAACTTCGCTCCAAATAGCAGAATCGCCATTCAACTAGTGTACTGTTCCCAACAGCGCCGTTTCTTCTACCCACTTGGCTCCTTCTTCGAGATTGACTTGCAGCTTCCGACCAGAGGCCGCCACCGCTTGACCGAACTGCACGGCGTCATCGACCACACATGCAACTCCCTTGCGTATGGCTGAGTTAGGGACGTGCCCACCAGGTCCTCTGGGGGCACCACACGATGTGTCACCACCTGAGCCGACACTACCACTGGGTTCTTCGGACCTTCGTCGTCCACGGCCACGACCACCACATCTTCTCCCTCTTTCTTGTCGATCCGACCATAGAAACCTTCTTCTACTTCGTCTGCAACATCCTCCCGCTGAAGGAATACAACAGTGCCCACCAGGGGTTTCGGGCTCGACATCAAATCCTCGGCTCTTAAAACTGTCTGCTTCCTAGAAAGGTTCGTCTACACTGAAATATGAAAGAGGGCGGCTCCGGAACCTGGCTGTCGCTAGGCTGCCCGCCGTCCTTCTTACTTGGTCCTACACATGCATAGGACTCAGTCGTCTGGGTTTCCTTCGCATCTTGCCTCAGTCCGGCGTATTCTCACACGTCACAGAAAACCGGTTTTCCGTTGGTTCCCACCATACCAAACCACGATTTCTGGAGAAGCGAAGTGCGGATGGAAAATGTGTTTTCCGTCGAACGAGAGGCAAGGATTGTCACACTGGCACCGCCGATGACACCAGCCAAGATCCAGTCGATCCTCATGGCAACCCTGCGCCGCCTCAAGATGTCTTCGTGAGCAAGTCAGCCAGCATCGATGAAGTTGGGCAGTACTCGACTTCGACTTCGCCAGACTTGACTTCATCACGGATGTGGTGGTACTTGATGTCGATGTGCTTAGCTCGACCGTGGTTGACCGGGTTCTTGGTCATCTTGATGCAGGACTG
>JAADVL010000806.1:0-14447 GCA_023334995.1 Pythium sukuiense | reverse complement strand
GTGCATGAGGTCTTCCGTGGTCGAGTCCTCTTCGTTGTTGTTGTCGTTCTCGGCATTCTCCTGGTTCGCGCCACGCTGCGAACCGCCATTGTGGCTTCTCGCGGCCGGCGCATCGCCACCGTACGGCGTGTTGAGCTTGTCATATCCACGCGCGACCTCTCCTCCTACGACCACGGGGATCGCCTCCGATTCATCCTCACTGTGGTTGTTGTGGTGGTGGCGTGCGTCGCCATTAGAACGCGCCATCTCCACGTCGCTCATTCACTGACTGTGCGACGACTACTGAGCACTTGACAACCGAACCGATGCGAGGAGATAGAGCTCTTGAAGATCGAGCACTTGAAGGGCGTGGGGCTGGCTTCGTGGGCTCGTGGAAGCGCTCAATACCGCTGCGCTGCGATCGTCGACGGCCGTCACCTTCGCAGTTCCTGGCACAGAGTCTGTCTGTAGCTCTTGGGCTAAAGGCTTCCGGATGCGAGCAGAACAGCCGGTGCTAAAAGCGGCGCTGGTGTCTGCGCCGAATGTCATGTCGGACCCTAGCCCTACTGAGCGGGGTTTTACCCGTTAAACTGCAACTTGGCTATGTTGCGTGATAGGATCACTATCAAATCAGGTCGTTTCTAAATAAGGGTATGGTGGAGCACTCTTGCGACGAATGAACTCGCTTCAAGGCTAGTCTAAAAAGCGGTTTTTAGAAAGACGAGGGGTTCAAATGGGCACTCTGGGTGTGAATGAGATCTGTCAAAATGGGAAGATCAAGCGGCTCTCGAAGTCGGTGGGCTGGATGACCTGGAGCGATCAGAGTATGGTGAGCGACACCCTGTGGCAATGGCTTTAAGGCGGAGGTGTTGAAGGCATGGGTTACCTTGATGAAGTCTTCGTAGACCAGGAATTCCATAGTCGGATCAGACGACGACTCCTCTAAAATGCGGGAGACCACCGTCTCCAGCGTCTGCAGTGCGTGTAAATAAATGCCTCATCAGTCACAGGAGTATGAAGGCCGTCCCCATGGGTAAAGTCGCTGCGCTAGCCTCGTCTTGTCGTTTCTTGGCGTCTTCTGCAGACTCTCCTTCTTCCGTGGACCCATGATAAATCAAGTTCAGGTAGCTGCTCAAATCCTGGCGAGAGATTTTGCCGTCGTCGTCGAAGTCGTGGATACGAAACGCCTCTACAACCTCGTTCGTGTGAGCGACGATGGTGATTGCAAGAGGTACGGTGGATTCGCAAGCGCACCTCGTAGCTTGGCGTCCTGTGAGCTGTGGTAGCTGTAGATCGCAGTGAAGCGAGCAAATTCCTGGACACCACGAGGCCGTCAGCGATGCCGCCGCATACAATTCAGTGAGTACAAGTGTAGGACTCACAATGAATGGTATGGCGAAGTCAGGCATGAGCTCGAATATCTTGAACAACCTCTCTTTGAGCGGATTGACTGCAACACCTGAAGCTGGAGTCAGGTCGAGCCAACCAGTACGAATAGACTCGACAAGCATCTCACCTGGCAAAGCGAAGAACTCCTCCTTGGTCATACACTCCTGGTTCACGTGCGCTTGATACTTCTTGCGGATACGATGGATTTCGCTCTCTGGTACTGAGTGGCGCAACGGAAATGATCACGGACCACTCGAGGCATACTCGGAAGCAAGAATGACCGTACACGCCGTGACCATGTGGATTTCCTCGACTTGCTCGTCATTGAGATCGCTACGTTCATGCGTATGTAGTGAAAACGCAATGCCTCCTATGGATTGGCCCATGGAGCGCAGCTTTGTGTTGAGACGACGTGGTGCAGCCAATGCCATGAAGGGTCGTCGAACACAATACAAATATGTGACGTGTGAGCAGGTAAGAGCGATGTCCAAGTACTTTTTTTGCAGGCTGTTTTTTCTCGGAGGTGCGGAAAAAGGAGGTGAAAAAAGAGGTGTGATGTCCAAGTGCCACCTCTTTTTGGTTTCTCATTTACCCTTGCTATGTGATTCTATCATATCTAAATACAGAGGTAAATGTGGGGTAAACTTTGGTTGTCGCTTTCAGTCGTCGAAACCTTTCCGCCAACGACCTCAGATTTCGTCGGTGAATGAAGGGTTAAAATAGCCACACGCACTGATTCACTGTCCAGTGCTCTTCCATGGTGCACATAGCATTTGTGGCATCTTCCGCGCTGCTGAAAGTTCGTCCACGAAATTCGTGGCACGAACTGCAACGAGAAGTTCACTTGCATCATGCAAGTTGCATGTGCCCGAGTGTTGGTCAGCCAGTAACTTTTAGTCCCCAATTAGTCTCGGACCATCACTCTCATGTGGTCAATTTCCCACCCCTTTCGCAGAAAAAATAGGCTCTGCCTCTCAAAAACACCTCGGGGAGCTTTTTCCCAGAGCCTCATCATAATGAGGTGAAAATGCCACCGCTTTTTTAAATCTGCCACATTTGACGAAAAAACAGGTGCGAAAAATGCGGTGTTTTTTCACTTGGACATCGCTCTAACGGTCGTGGAATGGGTTCATTCGGTTGTGTACTCATGCATGGATCATCTACGTCTGAAAATGAGCAGACCGCCACGCCGACTTTGTCTATAAAGTTTGGTGGCTGGTGGTGAGCTTCCACTCAGACCGTGTTGTCCTCGCTCATGGGCTTGATCACCTTACCGCACACGCGGCGCGTCGTCTCGCGTGACACTCGGCCGAACACGTGCATCAAGATGATGCCACCGACAAAGAAACCGACGCACGTGAGGAAGTAGAGGAACGGGTTCGTGCCGAAGTTAAACTTGTGCGCCGAGTAGCCAGCGACGTACTCGTTGACAGTGTCCGAGGTGTAGTCGGCGACGATCTGTGAGACGATCGGAAGGAAAGGCAGACACACGACAACGGAGCTGATGATCGCGAGAACGAACTTGACCGTGCAAAAGTACAGAATGGCGATGGTAGAGCGCATGGAGAACTTGGAAAGCTTCGGTGCGAGACGCAGCTCGTTCTCGAAAGAAGCCTCACCCTCACGCTGACCGCGGAAGTGAATTCCTGTCTGCGAGCGCGTGATAGAATTCGCTAGTGCTACGTCCATGACGGACAGCAAGCGCACGATCTGCAGCAGCAGCAGGTACACGGGGATGCCAAGGCAGCACAACGGCACCAATCCGATGGAGAGACACAAGCCCGAGAACACCACGCAGAACGCCGCCGTGCCGAACACAAAGTTGAGAATGTGGTACGGAATGAGCTTGAGCGTGAGCCACAGCCAGCTACCCTTGTGCTGAGGTGGCAGCGGCTGCGGCGCGAGGATCGGTGCATTCACGACGCCCGTGTCTTGGGTCTTGGTGGCGGCACGCACTGAAGGCTCTGCAGGCGGGGCGCTGGGTTCGGGCTTCATCATCGTGGCGGCTTTCTGTGGCGAATTCACTTGTGCCCAATAGTCATGGCTGCCTTGTGGCGACACTGATTTTTCGAACTTCATGTCGGTATCGGGTTCTTAACAATGGGTGTTAGCAGTAGAGGGCAAGTTGACGAGTGACTTCAGCCGTAGTGAAGGCTTCAGTGGGATCTCCATCACGACGCCCTGAGCGGTTGTGTGGGTTGCACTGCCTCCAAGCATTTACAAGGTATGTGATTGCGCTCCACTGTGCATTGCTTTGTCCACCATGTCCACTGTGTGTGGCAGTGTGGATTCGCTCCATCAGAAGTCACACAGGAGAACGCACCCACCAGCGAAACGACGCTCCGCCACGCTGGCAATGTCGCGAAGGGTGTCTGCTCGAACAAATAATCGACCAGTGAAGTCGACGGCATGTTGGACACGGCTCAGTTAGTTGGTA
Organism: Pythium sukuiense; assembly: GCA_023334995.1. Lineage (NCBI taxonomy): Eukaryota > Oomycota > Peronosporomycetes > Pythiales > Pythiaceae > Pythium > Pythium sukuiense. Next base: position 10,642 of record JAADVL010000806.1, on the reverse strand, counting down.
GTATAGGACACCGGTACTCGTGCACGTGGAATCTAGCAACTTCAATGTGATGAATGGCTTGTTCCAAATTTATTTGCACGTGGGACGGAGCACTTGATGTGGCTGCATCATCAACTGAACTGAGCGGGTCCTCCGTTGGACACGCGATGGGTACACACTTCTGCCGAGTGCACGAGTCATGGGTTGGATGTCGTACGGTTAGTTATAGCTTGAAGTCGTGCCGTACGTGGCGGTGGCGACAGGATACTGGTTGGGTTGTGGGAACTGGGCCGATTGCACGTAGCGATAGGTCGAGAACCGCTCGCAGCAGAAGAAGCGAGTCGCCGCGCGAGAAAGCCGTGCTGCAACGTGCATTAACGCCACGCTGATGATGAAGAGGCACACGCAAACGACGGAGTAACCCAGCGGATCCGTATCCGCGTTGAAATCGTGTATGTTGTTGCCCATCATGATCTTGACGTCTTGATCATCCGACGAAGCCACAATCTGGGCGATCGGGAGAGCCAACGCAAGCGTGAGCACAACCAGACTGACAATGCCCAGTGCGAACTTGATTGTCAAGAAGTAGAGTGTCGCCATGATTGACAGCGGCGAAAATGAAGCCAAGCTTGGCGACAAGCGGCGACCTTCCAATCCGTGGAAAGCAGCGCGAGCTGGAATGCTGAGATACACATGCTCTTGAGGCGGCGAGATGTAGTTGTACAGCTCGACATCAAGCTGCGCGAAGAACCGCACGGCATACAAAACCACTCGGAAGATGACGATACCGAAGCAGCACAACGGAAGTAGTCCAAAGGACGTCGAGACTCCCGCGATCACGACACAATACGCGCCGATGCCGAGGATTGCGTTCATGAGGTGGAACAGCACTAGCTTGAAGATCATGCCACAGCACCCTTCCTCTCGATAGTCACCACTGTATGCAGGCGGTTCATACATCACGGGCATAGGCGCCTGCATCGGCTGCTGCATGAGTGGTTGCTGCACGAGCGGTTGCTGGTGTGGTGGCACATACTGCGGCTGGTTCGAGTAGTGGTACACTGGCTGCGCCATGGGCGGCGCGCTCGGCTCCGGCATCGACGGGTAGTGCACATCACGGCGCGGAAGCGACGGGTCGTCCTTCATCTCCACTCGGTGGCTTGGTCGCCGCTCAGCTCGTTGTGAAATACCCACTTGAGCTGCCGGCCACCAACAGCTCTTTTTGTCGCTCGGATTCCATTTCGAGGGGTCTCTCGGAATGACTGTGATTTGGATGGTTACAGGTCAAGGTTTTGAGGTTTGGACACACATTCAGGTGGGGAATGACGGTAAAAATGTGTGTCATTGTGGGTACAGACTAGTTCAGACAACACGATCCAGTCTACTAAAGCCACTAGGATGCCATGGTCAAGCTCGATAAAATTTACGCAGTAATGAATGGTGGCTCTGTCTCCGCTGCACTGGATGCATGTCTTTCAGACGTGGTAGGAGTACACGTCGCGATGCGAGTGCACGTAGTGGTAGGTGGAGAAGCGCTCGCAGCAGAAGAAGCGCGTGGCGGCACGTGAGAGGCAAGCGGCCTGGTGCATGAGCACGAAGCTGATGATGACGGCGGCTATAGTCACGAGAATGCGAACGATCGGAGCAACTTCGTTGGTGTCGTGGCCCTGGAACCCGATGACTCCGATCAGCGGAGCGACGAGAGCCACACAGAACACAGCGAGGCTGATGGTGCCGAGCAAGGCCTTGATCGTCACGAAGTAAAGCGTCGCCATCAGCGACAGTGGCGTCACGCTTGCCAAGCTTGGTGAGAGTCGACGCCCCGCAACTCCAGGCCGCGGTAGACTCAGGTACACGTGATCCTTTGGCGAGGAGATGAAGTTATACAGCTTGACGTCCAGCTCGGCGAAGAAAGACACCGCGAAGAGGATCCCTCGAAAGACGAAGATGCCGAGGCAGCACAACGGCAGCAGCGCGATCGAGATAGTGACACCGACATCAACGACGAGATTCGCCACGATGCTGAGGATAGCGTTGAGGAAATGGAAGGTGAACAACTTGAACAACATCATGCACCATCCTTGCCTCTTGTAGTCGCCGCTGTACGCTGGCGCCTGGTATCCGCCATCATTCTGGCGCTCCAGCAATGGCTCCTTCAGTGGCTCCTGTGGCTCGGTGTAGGTAGAGACGTCATGCTTCTCTGTTGGCGGGTCGCTCTTCATCTCGCCTCCTTCAAAAGGGGAAAATGAGCCGAGCCGACAGGGACCCGAGCTCGCCAACCCAGCCAGAAAGGGTTGGGTGCGACAGTTGCATTTGAAATCACTTTCGCAATAGGCAGTTGGGCGGGGGACCTCTCGCTCAAGTTGATGTTTCATTAGCTTTTGGGGGCAGACATCAGGATGCAAATTTGCATTTTGGATGTGGAGGTCAGAGTTCTTCACGGATAATGAGTGGTTGGTGATGACATTGTGGGTTTCTTACGCGACCTCTTCGTCGGCCGTGAGCTTCTTGAGCTCCTCCACCTTGCGCAGGCCGTGGAGCGCCGCCACACGGTACGCCTCCGCCAGCGTTGGGTAGTTGAACACAGCGTTTCGGAAGTATTCGATGGTTCCGCCAGTTGACATGACGACCTGGCCGATGTGGATGATCTCCGTCGCGCCTTCGCCGATGGCGTGCACACCGAGAACGTGCAGAGTCTTTGGGCAGAAAATGATCTTCAAGAAGCCTGGCACACCGCCGAGCATCTGGCCCTTCGCAAGCTCTTCGTATCGAGCAAGACCAACTTCGTATGGGATGTTCTCACGGGTCAGCTGCTGCTCGCTCTTGCCGACCATCGAGATCTCTGGGACGGTGTAAATGCCGAACGGGAACACGGCACCGGAGCGCATGCGGGTTCGCTGGTACTCAGGATCACTGAGCTCGTTGTCTTCCTCTCCTCGCTTCTTGTTGATGGGCATGGAGCTGCGCATGTGGACTGAGGCCAAGCGACCCTGCTCCATTGACGTCGAGGCGAGCGCTGGGTAACCGATGCAGTCACCGGCAGCATAACTAGATCACGCCATTCGAAACAACTCAAGTTAGATACAAGGGCTATGGCCACGAGCGCATGGAGTCAAGCAACGTACATATGAGGCACAGCCGTACGGAAGTTGTCGTCCACCTTCAGCAGTCCTCGCTTGTCGGCCTCGAGCCCGACAGCGGCCAGATTCAAGCCATCAGTGCTTCCCTGACGACCGACGGTGTACAGCAAACCATCACCGACGATGGTCTTGCCGCTGTTCAGCTTTACGACCACCTCGCCGTTTGGTGCCTTCTCGACCGACTTGATAGTCTCGTCTGTGTAGAAGCGCGTACCTGTCTGACGCATCGCGTACTTGAGCGCCTCCGCGACTTCCGTGTCTGCCATGTCGAGGATCTCCTTACGACCGTCGATGACCGTGACTTCCGATCCAGGGATGATGCTCATCATGGAAGCGTACTCCATGCCAATGACACCGGCGCCAACAACGATCAGACGCTTTGGAACCTCTTCAACACCACCCCACAGGATCTGGTCGCTGTCAAAGATGGTCTTGCCATCGAACGGAATATCGTCGCGGTGAGCCGGGCGCGTGCCAACAGCAATGAGGAACTTGTCAGCAGTGAGCACTCGCTTGCAGATATCCGCGCTGCTGTGGCGCTTGGTGTCGGTCGGCGTCTCGTACGAGTCATTCGAGAGCACCGCGACCATCTTCTTGCTCGGGTCTGGCAGGAATCGAGCCGTGCCGTTAATGAGCTCAATACCATTTCGCAGCAACTGGTGGCGCGTGATATCCGTCTCAGCATCCTCGACCTTGCGCACACGCTGCAGGATATCCTGAATGCCGAAGCGCTTTCCCTGCTTCGACGCGCCATCGTAGAACGTGCGGTGGCGGTGCGACGTCAGGTGCAGCACAGCTTCGCGGAAGGTCTGCCATTGAAGGACAGGTCAGCTCCATAATCACATCAAGCATCTTGTCGCACGCCTGCCTACCTTGGATGGCACCGTACCGGTGTGGACGCAGACGCCTCCGTGCATGTCCTTCTTATCGATGACCGCGACCGACTTACCGCACTTGGCGTGGTCGATCGCACACTTCTGACCCGCCGGACCACTGCCAATCACGATCAAATCAAAGTGCTCGCTGGCCTTGAGCTCCTGCAGCATCTCGCTCAGCGGCTTCCGGGCCGAGACACCGGAAGCCGGTGGTGCGGCGTCCATCGCCGAGCTCAACGCCGCGCGCTGGCCCAACACACTCGGCGCAGTACGGCAGGCACCATTGGCGGCGACCTGTGCACGGCGACGCAGCAGCAGCGTGGACGTGGAGAGCATGGTGGATGAAGAAGACGATCCGTTGGCGTGTTGTCAATGATCCCGATCGGCTTGTCCGGACCTCTGATTCCTCAGACTGGTGCCTTCTGCTTGGGGACCTGTGTCAAATGCGGCGACGAAGGACCTCTTCTTTCGTAACGGTACGGTTAACGGTTAAATACGCAAGATAGCACCAACCCTAGCCCCACTTTTCGAGAACAACTGAACCGGTTCGGTGTTTTCAGCGGTGCTAAACCATTGCGTTATTTTGGGTGCGGATGTCAAAATTTATGTGGACCACGTGTTTTTTGGCGAGAGGAGTATGTAGTTGACGTCGCCACAAAGAGTGATGGTCAAATGTCGGACGCCAGGTACGACTGTGTGCGTTCGTTGCGATCATACTCACTTCAAGTACAGTTCTCCCCTGTTACCGTACAGCCGCACAACGTTTGATCACAACGGAAAACGGGTTCACGGGTCTGTCGAACGGGTCCTCGTATCCAGCTCGTTCCCCGTTAACCTGACCCGGGTCGGCAGATTCTGGCTGTTCTGCTGGAGAAAGAGGTCCAGACCGCAGACTTCGTCCACACGCCGAGGCCGAATCTTCAACACTTGGAAGGTTTTCTCCGACCCATTTCGGCAGCAGTTCCTGCTCCATTTAGCTGAGCCTTTGGCCATCGTGTATCCTCAAGTGTCTATGGGCTTCGTAGTCCGGTAGGGCCATGCAGTCCAACCGTTGGCTCGACAGACATTTCACAGCCGTCTGTCTGGCTCGAGTCTAGAAAACTGAAGAATGTTGCGTCGCACATCTTCAGGTGGGTTCAGGTGGGTTTGACCCGTCGACCCGACCCGCTGTCGACAGACCCTCCCACTGCAAAGGGCATACACTCACGCTCACACACACGCGACTGTGACGCAGCCGCGGGCAGAGAGAACCAGGGCGACGCCGCAGCTTCGACCGACCGCTCTGGCGCTTCGACGTGTCCGCACGCACCGCCACGCCCAGCGCAATCAGCCCACGGGACCGTCCGTCAGTCCGTCAGTGAGTGCACTGCACGATTGCACGCCAGGCGGCTCGCAATCGCAATCGCAATCTTCGCCGGGACGGAGGAAGCCGCGCGAGAAGATCGGCGCGCCGACCAGCTCACAGCAGCGGAACGCAGCGCATTAGAGCCGCATTGAGTGCGCGTAGTGACGTCCGAATTGTGCGTGTGTGCCTCGAAATTTAAGACGCGCCAGTCCCAGTAGAAGCGGCAGCGAGCGACGACGCAGTCGAACGTAGTGTTGGATACAGCGGAGTGATCAACGACCACGACGCCACACTCGCGACCACGCCATAGCATATAGAGCTCGCGAGAGAAAAGTGGAAGAGAGGAAGCGAGAACGACCGAAGACTTTCGGCTCGGTGCGACATTTCCGATTCATCACCAGCATCAGGAAGCGCAGTGCTAGGAAGCTAGCGTCCGAAGTACAAGACGGTCTGACGACTACCTGCACGTGAACACCATGAACGAGACGCCGGTCAAGCTCGGGTGCGTGCGAGTTGCTGTCTGTGTGGGATAATGGGGTCAGGCGCTGATGATGCGGGTGTCAATTGGGTGCGAACTGTGTAGAAAAATATTCATCGGTGGTCTCTCCTACGAGACCACAGACGGTGAGTCTCCAGGTTCTGATGAAGAGCCATACGTATGCAACTGACATTGAATGGTGATCGCAGACAAACTACGCGCGTACTTCAGCGCCTTTGGTCCAGTCACGGATGCCGTGGTGATGAAGGATCCGATCTCGCGCCGCTCGCGAGGCTTCGGCTTCATCACGTATGCGGATCCAGTGTGCGTGGACCGAGCACTCGCGCAACCGAATCACATTCTCGACAGTCGACGAGTATGTTTGTACCATGCTGCGGTCGAGCGTGCGTACTGGGTGATCTAACGTCGGTTGTTGTGGCTTCAGGTGGAAGCGAAGCGAGCTGTGCCGCGTGCCGAGAGCACCTCACGCGACAGCTTCAGCAGCACGAGCAGCCGCAACGGAAGCACGATCTCGACGACCAGTGTGAGCAGCAATGCTGGATCGACGAAGAAGATCTTCGTCGGTGGTCTCCACTACGAAACGAAAGACGGTACGCAACTGTCACTCACATCGATGGGTTGTTAGGATACTTACAGTCGTCGTCTTGTAGCGGAATTTCGTCGCTACTTCCAGCAGTACGGCAAGGTTGTGTCTGCCGAGGTAATGTTCAACCGTGAGACGAACAAGTCTCGCGGCTTCGGGTTCGTCATCTTTGAGCACGAGAACAGTGTCGAGCTCGTTCTCCAAGACAACAACCACGTCATCGATGGCAAGTCAGTGGAGGTGAAGCGAGCGGTGCCACGAACTGATGTTCCACCGTCGCGCTCCGTGTCGTCCCGCGCCGGATCTTTCAGTGGTACCACAGGCCCAGGCTCGGTGGGCAGCTTGGACGATGTGAGTGTGACGTCGACAGCTTCGATTTCGCGCTCAGGAACGCCGTCCAACTTGGAGAGTCGATACAACACGCAACCAGCGAATGGAACGCTGGGCGGGTACGCTGCTGCTGTGAGGTTTGGCGGGCGTGGAACGGGACGATCGGGTTCGATGCATCAGCCATCGCCACTGCACGACGTCGCACACATTGATAACCCGGAGAAGACTCTGGCGCGTGTTGCGGATCGCTTGACCAGCCTGGTCTTGGAGGACGACGTGATCACATCCCTGTCCCCGTCTCAAGGCACCAGCAAGGTCTTGGAATCACCGGTTGCACCATTGCTCTCGCCTCTTGGCATCACGCCTCGCCCTCTCACGGACCCCGTGATGGACACGTGGAACCTCTCTCCGTCGATGATACCCCAATCGTCACGTGACGTTCCATCATTGTCGCCAACGCAACCTGCTGGGTCGTGGCAAGCTCGCCCGTGGCAAAAGGGATGGGCCTCCCAAGCTGAACGTGAAAATCGGGCCGCCCGTGAGTCCCAGCAAGACACCCACACGACGCCTCCGTACTTCTCGCCGTTCTCTGGAGTTCGACGCGGATCGGGCGCTTCGATCGGTCATACGACGTGGAGTCCATCGTCGTACTCTCCGTCGGGAATGGACGGAGCCCACTCACTCATGGCTGTCGACACTGGACTGGGTGGCAACGGATCATTATTCGAAACCAACGACCGATCATCGAACGGAGGTTTCGGAGGATCGCGCCTGGGCATGGGTCCTCGCTCCCCGTATGGTACGCTCGACGGATTCTTGCCCAACGAGTATCTGTCGCAGACCGAGCCGGAGCTGCCTCTGGAAACTGCTCTCGGTGTCATTGACGACCTGTCGGACGAGAAACTTGAGATGCCACTCCATTTCCAGCAGCAATACACATAGACCAAGCGGAGCACCTCACAGGAGGTGTACCAGCCCCGAGGCTTCACCAAAATTGGGCGATCCTGCTCTTCCTCCGCCCAGTATCGTTCGTGGCAAGCGCAACTGAGCCGACGCGACACAACGCAGTTCGAGTACGACACGCTGCCAACAAGATTGTGGCGAGGAAGTCATCCAAGGAGATTTGACGCCGCGACGGCAGATCGGCGTCAAGCGGGGCGCGCAGTGGATGTGAAGGCTCGTGATTTAGTAGGCGGTAGGGCAAATAGTGTAGGTCGATAGGCAATTAGTTTCATTAGTGGACAGGGCAGCATACGCGACGCCATCGGGAGCTACGATGGTACGAGCACCATAACAAGGAGAAGACGAAGAGAGGAAGAGAGAAGCAAAGCAGACGAGCAGCGGTGCATCAAGCTGCGTACCGTGTCGGAGTCGAGCACGTGATAAAGGTCAATCATTTTCATCAGCAAAAGTTGCTCTTTCTAGCGTCATCAGCTTGGCTTAGCCTCGGAGGCTAACTTGAACCAGACCGGGGGTGAGAAGTTCGAAAGTCACAACCTCAAAGTCCAAAGACCCTCTCACCAATATGCGCGGCACGACGTGGGGAATGGACGAGGACAAGCACGAGAACCACTGGCGGCGTACGTTCTGCCAGATCCCGTTCCCTGCGATTTACGACCATGCCGAGAACGGCAAGCGCAGTCTCCACCGGCTCGTCGAGTTCTTCCGACGCAAGGCCGAGGCTGAGCGCTCCGCCAGCGAAGAGCTACGCAGCGTTCTCCACACGCCCATCGACAGCGTGACGTCCGCGAATCTGGACGATTTGGAGGAGCTGGGATCTAGCGTGCGCCGTGTGCTGACCGAGGTCAAGAACTACGTGGATGCCAACAGCCACCAACAGCTCTTGCTGGCGCGCGTGCTGGAGGAGCAGGTCGCCGAGCCGCTCGTGTCACTCCAGGAAGCGTCCGAGATGTACATCTGCACACTGCAGGGAGAGATTCGCAATGTGAATGAGGAGTACAACCGCGCATTGGCTGCTCACGGACAGGCGGCGGGGCGCTTGCGCAAGGCCACCGAAGAGCTGACCGAGGCGAAAGACCGGCAGCGCGCAGCTCTCCATGGTATTGGTGTCCCGGCGTTTGAGCTGCAGCGCTTGGCAGTGCGAGTCTCGAAGGCGGAGGATGAAGTGGCGCAAGCGGAGCTGGCGAAGGCGCAGGCCAAGACGGTGTTGTACAACCGCATTATCTCCCGAGACGAGATGGCAATGGCGGTTAGCGTCGCGTACCAGAAAGCTGAAGAAGAGCGTCTGGACCAGCTCAACTCGTGCATGGAGCGCTTCCTCCATATCGAAAAGGAGCGCGTGAAAGCCGCTGAGAAGATGTTAAACTCTCTGGAGATGCATGTCAAGAACTTGAGCCGGGCGGAAGATATCCAGCTTCTGATCCACAACCACCGCAATCCGGACAACATGCATTTCCAAGGAAAGGCGTTGGCGCTGCTGGACTGGCACTGGGGAAAGACGCTAGCAGAGCAGGAAAAGAAGAAGGAGGGAGGTGTTGCGTCACCAAATGGCCGCCTGCAAAAGCCAGTAAGGGGAGGCGAGCTGTTTGCGGAGCCGATCGTCATCCCGTCGTACGCACCCAGTGACGCTTCCAGCCCGACGCTCTCGGAGAAGAGTCCTCATCGAGCACTGGCTGAGACTCCAATGGGGAAATCGCTTCACTGTCTCTTTGCCGTTGACAGTCAGCCGAACACACCGTCGAAGATGTCGGCCGTGCTGCCTCGCATCGTCAGCGACGCAAGCTCAGTTGGTGGTGAAGGTGAGACGAGTGACTTGGCATCTGCGATTGAAGACGAGATAGCGGAAACAGCGCAGGAACTCGATCAAATCGAACTGCCTGCAGGCGAAGGACAACCACCAGTGAACGAGGATCCCGAGCTGAAAGGTGCTGAGCCGCCGCTCGAAGTGATCGTCCAGTCGACGTGTCAGACGCACACCGGTCGGGCCATGTTTGTCAAGTGCTTGAACCGCCAGCGCAGTCTCGAGACGCGAGTGAAAGACAAGGCGTCGTTCGATGTACTCGTGGAGTGCTTCCACATCTTCCTGGACCACTGCATGCGTGAAGACGACGTCAAAGTGGCCAAGACGGCCATGATCTTGGCCGAGACGTTCTACATGGCACGCAAAGAGGAAGCGGTGGAAACAACTGACCAAGAAGTCGAGCAGTTTCGACGAGAGCGCGGTGGGTCGTGGGGCTTCGCGCAGCACGCATTGGGTCGTGCTACGTCGCGGATCTACCTGCAAGAAGAGGTGAAGAAGCACGATATCTGGAAGAACCCAGCGTTCTGGGAGAAAGCGCTGCTCCTGGCTATTGGCGAAGAGCTCCACAAGACGCCGCAGCCGTGTGCATGGGAAGACTTGCTGTCCGGCATCTCCCGCAACCGCAATTCATCCAGCAGCTCCGACAACCTCTCGGGAATGGGCGACGACGGCCCATCGAGCAACCTTTACACGCGCGAGGAGGCCGTGAGTCGCGTCCACAACATCGTGTTCGGCCAGTTGGGCTCGTTTACATTGAGCATGCTCGAGTTTGACGTGCCATTCATCCAGATCGAGTCGTTCGTGGAGACCATGTGCGACGCCCACGAGCTGACGGAGGACCAGCGCTTCCTGCTGCGCAAGAACTTGCAAGAGATCTTTGCCTCCCTCAAGTAGCAAGCGTAGTAAGCCATGTGAAGGTGAAAAAAATGGGATGCAAAAAGTCAGTTTTACTTGCGAAGGTCCCATCCTACATCTCTGGAGGAGGCAGATTTAGTTGAGACGCTCGATGACCATGGCACCGGCGCCACCGCCACCGTTACAGATCGACGCGACACCGATCGACGCGTCACGCTCCTGGAGGATGTGGATGAGCGTGCCGACAATACGAGCACCCGACATACCAATCGGGT
>JAADVL010000805.1:0-14453 GCA_023334995.1 Pythium sukuiense | reverse complement strand
GGCGCTTGACGGCCACTTGCTGGCCTTGGAATTCGCTCAGCCACACGTCGCCAAAGCCGGTGGTGGAGATCTGGTTGATGGGTTTGATGTCGGTGGCGTTGACGCGGTGGCGGAGCATCTCCGGCTCATTCCACGCGCCGAACGTCGTATTTGGGGCGGCCATGAAGCCGCGAAACGGCTGCTCTTTGGGAATCGCTTCCGCTACGGGTGGAGCTTTTCGATCCACTGGACTTGGTGGAGGCAGGGCCTTCTGATCAACTGATACTGCAGGACTTCCGAACGTTGGCGTTGGCCTCGTGGAGGCTGCTGCTGCAAACACTGGCGACGCTGGCGCGTTGAAGGAGAAGGGCGATGAAGGCGCTGACGCCGCAGCTCCAAATGCTCCAAATGCGCTGGTAGAAACCGATGGCTGGGCAAACGAAGCCGGTGGCGAGGACGGCGCACCAAATCCAAAGCCAGAAGCTGGTGACGTTGGTCTCCGACCACCAAAAGCAGGCGGAGTAGACACCGGTGAAGAGTCAAAGGCCACTTGCGGCGGAGAGCTGCTCGCTCCAAAGCCAGGAGAAGACGCTGCGGCTCCAAACGCTGGAATGGATGACGATGACGGAGAGCCGAAGGTGAACGACGGTGGTGACTGCGGCGGCGCTGGGCTCTTGGCGGCAGCGGCGCCGAACGTGAAGCCTTGGGTCGATGGAGGAGGCTGCGGAATACCAAACGCAAAGGCCGGTGGCGTCGCCTGCGCCGGCCGAAACGTGAACGTGAGCGGCGGCGGCGCACAGGCAGCCGCGTCACGTGAAACCGTAGCCTTGGTGTTGAGCTGCTGGATGAGCTTGAGATACACGCGCATTGCAGCCGAGAGATCTGCTCTGGCGTTGGACTTCAGCTGCTTGGTGAGCAGACCCAAGAGCATCGTGTTGAGCGTCTCCAGCGCAGCGTCGGGCGTCGCGGCTGACACGGCGGAATCGATGTCGAGGCAGGCAGCGGCTAGTGATGAGCTGCCGTCGGCCATCTTCTGTCGCTTGCTGAATAGCCAGGCGGACGCATCGAAAACCGTAGTGGCCGCGCCATTTAAGAGTGGCTCCTGCTCGTCGTGGCGGCGCTTGCTCATGGCGTCCGTCGTCGACGATGGAGAGATGTGGATCCCCTCGGAGGCGCGGGGCCGGGTCGCCGCGTTTACGGTAATACCGTAACTGCGCGCCATCCAGCACAGTTCATTCACACTAAATGAGTACATTTTTGGCAGAGCTGACCGCATTCTAGGTTGTGGATTTCCTACAGGGTACTATTATAGTGGGTATAATGTCTAAATTAGCCTAGCATGGTGTCTACCACCACTTGCAAGCGGCAATAATTATATTTTCAATATAATAATTTATCTAAATTTGCCTACCTCCTACAGGTCGTTCTTGAGGATCTCCATGAGCTTGTAAGCCATGCTGGCGGCCGTAGGTCGCTGAGCTGGCTGTAGGGCCATACATTCCCTAGCTAGCACCACGATCTGCTCAGGGCACTCGGGGGTGAGTGATGGCTGCAGTTTCCCACTGGTCACGAGCTGCGCGATCTTGTAGCAGGACATAGGCGAGCCGTCCGGGTCCACGGCGTCGAAGAACGGCAGTTTGCCCGTGTCCAGCTCGCTCAGCAGCACCCCGAACGAGTAGATCGTCGAGCGGTCGGTCTTGGGCTCGGCCAGGATGATCTCCGGTGCCAGCCACCGCGTGGACTCGACGCTGCCGTTGTTTTGGTCCGTCACGGATCGGCCACGCGCCACTGCGAACACACTCAGCTTGGAGCTGCCGTCTGTGTCACTCACAAGCACGTTGCGGGCCTTGACGATCTCCATTACGACGCTTGGGCTGCGCTGGTGGAGATACGCGAGCGCGTCCAGCACGTCCAGCACGACCTTGCACTTGAAATCCGCCCATGTGAGCGACGCTGCGTCGGGCGAGTCGAGCAGAGACCGCAGATCCCCGTGCGGCACGAACTCGGCGACTGCCTGCGCCTCCCACTCACGCGCCCACTCTACGCCAACGAACGCTGCGATCTTCGGGTGGCTCAGCTCGCTCATGGTCGTGATCTCACTCGCAAACGCCAGTGCCGTCGCCTTGTTCTGGCCTGACTGACACAGGCGCTGCGACGCGCTGACCGCTTAGCTCGCTCAGAAAGACGTCGCCAAAGTTTCCAGTGGATATTTGCTTGGCCACTTGGAGCTGATCACTTGGGATACGTCTCTTCAGTAACTCGGGCTCGTTCCAGATGCCGAACGACCGCTGCACGGGCAGGAAGCAGTCCATGCCGAAGGACAGCGACGTCTGCGCCATGAGCTCATCGTCGCCGTCTCGCGTCGTCGTGAACTCCACTGGCGTGTCAGAAAACCCGTCGTCTTCGTCTTCGTCCAGGGGGATGGAGTGGGAAAAGCCGCCTGCAAACGGATTGGGCGACTCGGGCAGATCGTCCTGCAATTGCGACGCGATGGGCTGGGCAGGTTCCTCTTCTTCTGCTGGCTCGACGACCGACGGAGGCTGGGGAGACACTGTGGGCGTGGAGCTACCAGTAGTCGCGTATTCTTTTTCCTGCTCTTCCTGCTCCTCCTTCTGGTCGCTGTGGCCGTCGTGGGCTAACTTCTCATCCACCACCGACGGCAGTGACAGTCTCATTGAAGCCTGCTCTGCCTCCCGTGAAAAGCCAAACGCAGAGCGGATCTCCTGTAATCGCACATGGTACTGGGCCAGTAGCGCCGTCCAGTCACCGCAACGATGAGTCAGGAGCTGCTCGCTCAGCAGCGCCACGAGCGTGCGGTTGAGTGTCTCCAGTGCGTCATCGTGCGTCTGTGGTCGCGATGGAGACGGAGACGGAGACGAAGGCGCCACGCGACGGCGCTTGCTGCTGTCCCCATCGGTGGGAGTCTCCTGCGGTGTCTCCGGCGTCTCACTCGCCGCTGGGGGGCTCGCCACGCTGCGGCGCTTGGACATCGCGTTCGCGTGCTTGACGTGCAGTTTCAGAACCGCCTTTCCGACAATCTTTACATCAGTATATAAGCAGCGATGTATTGATATAGCGTAGGTGACGCTAATGTCACCCAATGTGGCTGCCAGCCTCCAAGCCGTTCGATGGACGCGAGAGCTTCCACCACACCACTCCGCACCTACTCCATAGTCCTGTGTGGCAAACTGCCAGCACTGCAGAGGGCTTCTCAGACAGGAAAACGTGAGGTATCTCTGTCTCTGGCTCTGCCGATGGCAGTGCCATCGTGGATATGAGACCGTGACGCGCCACCACCCACCGCCACGCTATCACCGTGGATGGCGAAGGCAAAGGCCTCGGTGTCCTGTCGACACAGAAGATGCAAGCAGCTTCAGTGGGTCGTCGCATCCTTTGCAGTTCGTGCAACAACTTCTACTGTAGTGAGCATTGGTGTCGTGTCTACAGAAGCCACAACACGAGCGGCTGATCACGAGATCTTCGAGCGATCCACTTCAAGCAGACAGGCCCGGTTCTCAGATGCGATCTTCCACAGCCGCACTGACCAGCAGCCTCCTGTGTGTGTGTGTGTGTGTGTGTGGACTTCGCCTTTTGCAGTGGTGCGGACGCTTGTCGTCATGCCACAGTACTCGCCTTGCGTATCCTAATCCTAATCCACGAAATCAGCTGCTCAACTTCAAGATCACTTCGCGCCAAAGATCTTTTTGGGTGGAGAAGCTCACCGGACAGCATCTCCTCGCCTTCCAAGGCGCCACTACACAAGATCAACGATGCGCAGCCTCCGGCTCTTTGTGGAAAATGGGTGAGACCAACGTGGCCTCAACGATGGCGTTTTCCTGACCTGGTGAGCTCAGCTAGCGGAGCTGTTCCTCCGTCCATTGCCGCATTCGCCTCGTACGAAGCAAGCCCCACTTCCCGCCAGCCAACGCCTCCATCATGAAGGTCGTCGCCTCGCTCGCATTCCTCGCCGCCGCCATCATCGGCGTCTGCGTGTCAGCCAACTCGCCGCCCAAGCAGTTGTTCCACGTCACCGTGTCCAAGGCCGTGTTCGACAAGGCCCTTGCGTCGTTCGGCGAGGAGCTCGACGTGTGGAAGGCTGAGCCACTCGAAGGAGACCACGTGCATGCTGACATCTACGCGTTGGACTCGTCCATTGCCAAGTTCGAGGCCTTCAAGCCCACAGGCTTCTCCACGCAGTCCAGCAGCGTCACCATCGAGCGCGATCCTGTGAACACGGCCGACTTTCTCGCTGAGCGCGCTCAGATCCGAGCGGCCTGCAGCACACGCACTGCCGGTTGGCTCGAGGACGTGACACCTGGAACGTCCTACGTCACGAACGCATACTTCGACTGCTGGCGGAAGCCTGACGAAGTGTTTTCCTTCCTGGACGCGCTGGTGGACGCCAATCCGACGCTGATCTCCAAGATCCCGCAGGTCTCCACGACCATCGAAGGCCGGATCATCCCTGGCTACAAGATCTCGACGGGTGGCGAGGGCAAGAAGTCGATGTACACGCAGGGTGGCATCCACGCTCGCGAGTGGCACGCTGCCAGCACGACGCAGTACTCCATCGCGGCGTTGCTGGACGGACTCACGAACGGCGACGCGACGATCACGGGGATCTTCGACGAGTACGACTGGTACTTCGTGCCGCTACTCAACTTGGACGGCAACTTGTACTCGTGGAGCACGGACCGGTACTGGCGTAAGAACCGTCGCCAGACTGGCACGAGGACATTCGGCGTGGACCTGAACCGCAACTACGGACCCAAGGAACAGTTTGGTAAAGCTGGCGATGGCAAGAGCTCTCAGACGTATCCGGGCACGGGCGTGTTGAGCGAGCCAGAGACCGCTGGGTCCTGGAGCTTCCTCTCAAGCCTGCCGAACTTGAAGGGTGCCGTGGATATCCACTCGTACTCGGGCCTGGTGCTGCGTCCGTTCGGTTTCCAGTACGGTGAGGCGCCTGCGCCGTGGGGCGGGAAGCTCAAGACGCTCGGGGACAACGTCGCCAAGGCGACGATGGAAGGCAATTCGGCGATCTACGTGAGCCAGACGTCGGCCGAGCTGTACTTGTGCTATGGCACGTTCACGGACGGCGTGTTCTCCGACCTGAACAACACGGCGTCCGTCACGTTTGAGATGGAGGGCGACGACTTCGTGCAGCCCGAGTCAGTGATCCGCCCAGGAGGGCTCCACGTGTTCCAGGGACTCCTTCAGTTCGTGAAGGAGCTCGACGCGTACTGGGCGTGAGCACACACGTCAGTAGCCACACAGTAGGCTCGGTCGATCATCGTTTGGTATTTCATAATTCACCATTTCCTATACAAAAAACCTTTCGTAAACGTCACAACTCAGAGTTCGTTCTTGAGGATCGCTCGCAGTCGGTACGCGATACTGGCGGCCGTGGGCCGTTGCGATGGATCACCAGACAGACACTCACTTGCCAGATTCGCGATGGACTCAGGGCACTCGCTCGTGAGCGTGGGGCGCAGGTCACCTCGACTCACCAGCAGCATGATCTTAAAACTCGACATGAGTTTCCCGCTCGGGTTCACGGTGTCGTAGAATGGGATCTCGCAGGAATCCAGCTCGCACAGCAGCACGCCGAAGGAGTAAATCACCGAGAGCTCTGTCAGTGGCTCGCCTCGCGCGACCTCGGGCGCCATCCACCGGTAAGACGCGTCGGCGCCGTCGGTTCCGAAGACGGATCGCGCCCGAGTGACAGCGAAGAGACTGAGTTTGGCCGTCGAGAGGTCTTTCTCCAGCAGCACATTATGCGCCTGCAGGACCTCCATGGTTACAAGCGGGCTAAGCTCATGAAGGTAGGCGAGTGCGTTGGCGACATCGATGGCCATCTGGCACTTGGCGTTGGCCCAGGTAAGGCACGCACACGCCGCCGACGACTCAGCGTCCAGCAAGGAGCGTAGGTCGCCTCCCTCGACGAAGTCACTCACAGCCTGCACGAGCCACTGCTTCGACCACTCGACGCCCACGAACGCCACGATGTTGGGGTGGTCGAGCTGGGCCATGCGTGCAATTTCCGAAGCGAACGTCAGAGCGTCACGCTTGGTCTGGTGGTCGTACGCGAGTCGTTTCACAGCGACGCGGCGGCCATCGTACTGACCGAGCAGCACATCTCCGAAGGCACCGGTCGAGATCTGTCGAAGTGTGATGAGTTGGCTTTCAGGGATCCGCTTGTTGAGTAGCGTGGGCTCGTTCCAGATCCCGCACGGCCGGTAGCTACCGAGAAAGGCGTCCGGCAGTTGACTCACCGTCGGAGGCTTGACGGATGGCTGCAGACAAGGCAGCCCCGTGAGTGAGAACACGCAGGGCTTGTCGCACACGAGTCCAATGGGTGGCTTGGGGATCTCTTGAGGAGTCCGACACGGACAGCCAGAGGAAGACCCAGCCAGGGACAGCGACGCGGGGCTAAAGACACCAAGGCGTGGCTTCGTGGCGAAGAACACAGACAGCGCGACGCTCTGGAAGCGCCACGGGCGACTCGCATGGATGGCGAGTGGCAGCTGAGATGTGGAATGCCGTGGTACCGAAGTCGGTGGATGGAGCACACGCAGACTACGTCGCCGGAGGGCGTCCTGCGCGACTAGCGAATCGCGTGACGTCTTGGTGACGTCCGTGCCATGGCAGCGCCTCGGTGTGTCCTGTGGGCGGCGCCATTGCACGAGCGGCGCTGACGTCGCGAGCAGCGGCATGCTGCACTGGGTGGGTAGTGGTGGTGGCGGAAGCGTCGACTTTAGTCGAGACTGTGGTGGAAAAGTGGCTGCTGAACCCAAATCGGAGTTCAACTGCCCGCAGAAGAGAATGACCTCTAGGATCGGAAAGCTAAGTTATCGGATTTGGGAAGTATCTAGTTTGAGAGGGATGGCTGGACTTGGGTACACGTGCACAGGGCTCCACTGGGTCACTGAAAGATCGCCGGCGTGCGATGCCGCATCCTTGGTGTGGTCTGGACGATTTGATCGCATGGTGCAGTGGAACCAGTGGCACGTGTGATTGGGATGTGGCGCCCTCATGGGTAGCGCTGCGTCGACGAATGGGTGGACTAGACTCCAATTGTCAGCCGCAGCATGTAGGGACACAAACACGATTCGTGTCCATAGCAGATATGTTGTGTGCCCACAGCCTTCCACGTTGCAATCGCGAATCGTGCGTCAGCAATGGGAACCCCCTGTATCCAGCCCAGCACCTCGCTGGTCGAGAGCTGCTCGTCCTCACCAGGTCTTCTCACCTCTCGTTTGCCTTCTCCGCACAGACACGGACTTCTCCATGCTTCCACGACTGGCAATGCGGTTGCCCCACCCCCTTTATACACACCATCAGAAGCCACGTACCCGTAGCTATACCACCACACACCGCAGTATGCTGATGCAGCAAGGTGGCGGAAAGCTGCTCGTGGCCAGCACACGCGCGTCGTTCAGCGCAGCAGAGCGACAGATCGTGACGGAACGCGACGTGCTGAAGAGCAACTGCTGGCAGCAAACGACCGGGTCGAGGCGGAGAAGGAGACCGCCAAGCAGCTTGAGAATCAGCTTCGTGCCGTCCTGGACCAGCCACCAGGAGTCCTGGTGGCTTGTTTCCTTGCGAATGGGCTTTTCAACTTTGGGGCTCTGGGCTGTGCGCTTTGCCACCAGCAGTGGCGGCCCACGCTTGAGCACACCCACTTCAACATGAGGCAAACTGGTAGACCTTCAATAGATAATATGTTTGCTGTATTCGTTCCAAATGAGTCACTACTCGTGGTGCTTGTTGACTGACTCAATACCAATGATGGCCATCTGAGTGACCTGTGAAAACAAGTTCCCTCGACCAGTCGATTCAGGGTGGCGATAGTCCTGGCGGGAGTGACTGGCGTCGACCGAGGTGATGGGATGGTCTGTGTTACTCACACTGTGCAGGTCATATCTGCCTGTTAATGCCGTGAATACCGATTTCCGCCGATAAAAAGAAAGTTTAGAGTGGATATAACTCTACCAAAAAGTGTCCTAACACCATCTCGAAAATTCAAGACGAAACTGGCTGGTGTTCACGGTGTGTTGATCGTATTCTGCCGCCGCTTTCCACCACCTGGTTTGACCACCGATCGCGACTAGGGTTGCAGCGGATGTTCAGCACTTTGCTTGGCCCTCCTCCATCAGAGCCAGACACGGCAAACGCGGAGAGGGAGAGGAACCAGTGAGGAAAGGGGACGGGGTTGTCGTGTCGTCGTGCTTTGTGTCCGCTCTCTCCCTCCTCTCCGCCCGTTGCTTCCCTCCTCTGCTTCTTTCCCTCCTCTCTCGTTCCTTCCCTCCGCTGCGTGTGGTCTCGTCGTGGCTGGAGTATTCGCCGTTTTGCCACCTCCAGCGCAGTCGGACCTCCTCGCGTCTCCGGATCTCCATCCATCCATCCATCGAATATGAAGCTCCTGTCGTTCCTCGGCGCATGCGCCATCGCCACCGTCGTGCTGCCGTCGCAGACCTATGCGGCGTCCGGAAAGGGCAAGCCTGGCTACTGTGACGACGACACGGACTGCGCCAAGACGTACACATGCGTGAGCGTCCAGACCACGCGCGACGGCGTGGAGAACGTCAAGCAGTGTCTGCCGCAGGCCGCCGGCAGCCCGATCTGCACGGGCATTGTGCCGGGCCTGTGCCCGAGCTTCTCCACCACGTGGGGCACCAACTTCCGCCAGATCTCGAGTGTCTGCGCTTACATTTTGCCAGAGGGCAAGGGCATCAAGTGCATCGGTGACGAGACCGCCACGGCCTCGAACGGCACGGCCACCAACTCGACCAAGGGCCTCGTGGAGTGCCTCAAGGTCCAGAGCCCGGACAACGAGACCGCCCAGATCGGCGTGATCTACGGCTGCGTCGACTTCGACGGCAAGCGTCTGTTGTTCGAGAAGAACTCCAAGTCAGACAAGCTCGCCGCCAAGTTCAACTACAGCGAGATCATTGCGGACAACTGCGTGAACCCGAAGAACCCGCAGGGATCCACGTTCGTGTGCTCGAGCCAGGGCACGTGCTCGCCGAACTCGGCCAGCTCGCAGGACTACTCGTGCAAGTGCAACATCGGCTTCTCGGGCAAGTACTGCGAAAAGATCGTCAACAACAAGTGCTACAACGACGGCGTGTGCGGCGGCGGCAGCTGCGACCTGATCAAGAACGAGTGCACCAACTGCACGGCCGGCACGCTCGGCAACAAGTGCGCGCAGTGCGACCCGACGTACGACGTCACCAAGGTGTGCAGCGCCCACGGCAAGTGCGTGTCCTCGAGCGGCGACTCGACGCTCGGCACCTCGTCCAACGCGTCGCGCTTCCTGGCCGACGCTACGTACCAGTGCCAGTGCGACACGGGCTACTCGGATGTGCACTGTAACGTCAAGCTCAAGGTCGCGTCCAACTCGAGCGCCTCGTCCACGACGGCGCCTCCTGCTGCCGGCAGCATGTCGCCTGCCGCCATCACGGTGTCCATCTCGGCGATCGCGCTCACCTTCGCCGCTGTCTTCAGCGCCTAGATGATGACTTAGCTTGAACTAGGTCGCTCTCTGGAGCGAGTGCTAGCTCCAGAGGCGAACAATTGCTCGAGATAATACACACTACTATTTGGTCGTTTGAATGCTTGTCATCCTAGAAGCCTCACTTTGTACGTGTAGCCAAGTCTGTCTTGCGTGTCGAACGTGGATGTGGCTGACCGCTGCTGAGATTCCACCGGCGCTGACTAAGGCGCCGTCGTTCAGTGAATGGCCCTTCCAGCGAAGAGCGACTTGTCTGTCATTGTGCTCCATGAATGGTTACACACCAAGTCATGTGTCGATGGGATGTCGACGTGTCGATGAGCCGTTATTTATGGATGTTAGTTAGTCATTTATGGAATGTAGCCATTTCTAAAGGTCTACTGATTTAGGGTGTTTGAGCTTCAACGTCGCTCTGGTTTTCGACCGAGTTCTCAAGGGGCAGACCAGTCAAAGCTCCGTGCAGTGCCTGCGACCTCTAGCCGCCACCTCTTGGTGCTGTCGGCGTCGGCGCTGAGCTCGCTCAGTTGCTGTGGCGGCTTCCGATCACAGAGTTCGGTGAAGTCAAATTTTGAACGGTGCAATGCAGGGGTGAAAGAGGTCCAGCTGAATTCGTGCGCTTGCTCGTGCGAACTGTAGGCAATCGTGTGTCCACCTCCGGGGCCCTTCTTTATTTATTGCAGGTGATACGAATTTCCACGTGAGAACTGAGCTCTGTCTTCCATCGGGACATGAATCACCCGTGACCTGCGTGCAAAGTAACACGAGTCCTCCAGCCTCAAGCTGTTCTGGTTCCTCCAGTGCGAGGAGAGCGTCCAGAGCGAGTCGAGAAACCCTAGTTCTCCAGACTCACGCTGTTCGGGTACATTAATTGCGCTCAATAGACTCGCACGTTGAGTATCATCGATTTCTCGCGTCAAGAGCTCAGCCGATACTTTTCCAAAAATCACAAGCGGACTCATCCGTGCGTTCGATATGAAAAACAGCCATGACAGGCTGACGCGATTTTCTTTTTCAACTGCGAGCAAGCATTTCATCAGCGATCTGACACAACACAATCTCACTCGGAAGCCGAACCACGTTGCATTGGTGCTGCCTAGGCCGCTTCGTCGAAGGCTAGCAGGCGTTGCGGCATCACCATGTTCTCCCATCGCAGCCACGTGCAACCAATCTCGTTCAACAGGTAAGCTGCGTGCTGCTGGCTCACAATGTTGCCCTTGCCGCCGTAGGTCACTTCCAGCGTGCCCTCGTCCAGCTCCACGAACGAGATGTACGTGAAGCCTCTTGTAATGTACACAATGCCTTTGGCGGTCTGTAGGCTCACGCCCGCAATGTCCTGAGGCGCCAGCACGAGTGTCAGGACTTGGGTTCGTCTACGACCCTGTGCATCCACATCCGTGTACGCTCGCATCATGTTGAAGCTGCGAAGACTGAGCGCGTGGAGCTTTGTGGGGTTGTTGCGGACGATGATACTCGTGTGGTCGCCGACACGCTGCAGTAGACGCTCCACCATCTTGTGGCGGTAGAGCTTCGCGTACTCGTCTGGCGTGTTGAGGATACCCCACGTCTGCTGCAGAAGACTTTCTCTCAGCTTGGTGCTGCTGGCTGTGGACACCTGCTTGCTGAAGTGGAAGCGCAGCTTGTGGGTGGAGGTCTCGTCCAACATCCGCTGCACGTTCCAGCCAAAACACCGTACGGCCATGACGGGGTACTTGCGTTTATCGAACCCGTCTTGAAGTCGGCCGGCGCTTGCGTACGTCTGCCTCATGAGCTCTTCGCACTTGACGTCGGCGTACGGCTCGTAGTAGAACGGCACGTCGTCGTCAGCAAAGTACATCCAGAACCCACGCCTGTGCAGCAGACGCCCCTCGGGTGGTATATCAGGCTCACACTCAACTTCTGCTCCGATTTCGTTCTCTTCGTTCACAACGGCGTTCTGGTACTTGACTTTCTTCTCAATCTCCGCAGCCAGTCGGAGGTTCTCTCTGAAGATGGACTCGGACACGACCACGGCTTCGATGAAGCGGTCCCGTAGTGACTCCACTGCTGCATCCGTGAGCGCGCAAGTCGGCTTCCGCTGATCTCTCGTGTAGTTGTCGACGATGCTGTTGATAGCCTTCTGCAGCGCCACCTCCTGCTCACGCAACTGGGTCATACGCTCTTTGGTCTGTGCGCGGCTGCGTGCCACGAGCTCCCGGTGTCGCTTGCGACGACGACGAGCTCGCTCATCCGGAGCCAGGCGCTTGCGGGGACGCTTGATGGGGACGGGATTGAGAACGCCACTGTCGTGGAGATCCACGGGCAGACCGAGGGTGTCCATGTCGAGGAAGGTCACAGTGTCGAGTGTAGCGGCGGCGTCTAGGAGACTGAAGTCCTCCATCCACGGCACTTGAGCCCTCAGTGCCTCTAGCCACTCCGTCATGGGTCACAACACCGCTGAGGCTGTCTGGATGATAAATGCCGCTGCGGAACAACAAGACAACGCGAGCCTCATCCTCCTTGTACTAGGAAGGAGGCAGTGTCTCAGTTGGCCGTGGCTTTCTAAGGAAGGAGACACACACAGCTGTCGCACGCAGCGGAGGGCTGCCCTCAGGGCTCGGGGCTTGTCTTCTTCAGCAGACAAAAGTAATCCTCTGGCCGAACACACCCATACGACCATGGCGACCGAGGAAAACAGAGTGGAAAACCAAGCGATCAACAAAAGCGCAGCGCCATTCTCAGAATAGATCCTGTGGTTCTTGGTCTCCCTTATGCTATGACGCGGGCTCTCTCGGTCCGTCGTATACTTACTGTAGAATGTTCAGTTTCCAGCCTGGAAATTCCAGGTGCGGACAACGCCCTGGCTATGTGAAGTGAGGGTCACAAGCCACAGAGGTGGATACGGATTTTGGGGATTCACCAAAAGGGTTTTGGTGCACACCAAAACCGATTGGGCCAAGCTACCTAGGTTCGAGTAGACCACACAACTTTGACGCAGGCTCCTAGCATAAGGTGAAAACACGACACGCTCCTAACATAGGGTGAAAACACAATCCACATGAATGCGCCCAAGTACCATTCACCAAGGCAAGGTCTGACGTCTGCGAAAGGCGCCTTACGGCCTCAAGCAGATCAGTCGTGAATGGCACAAAGAGATCGACGCGTACCTCCGAAGTTATGGGCTGAAGTCCACCGAAGGTGACCCCTGCCTGTAGTTTGCGGTGATTGCTAACTCCGTACTGCTAGTCTGCCTATGCGTAGATGATCTCCTCATCGCTCACCAGGATGAGGAGCAGTGTCTACGGCTCATGACGGCGCTGAACATGAAGTACGGTGTGGAGGACTTGGGAGTCCCGAGCCAGGTCCTCGGCAGACCATCACCAGGCCAGCGCCGAACACCATCGAGTTGAGCCAGCCCGCCTACGTCGAGGAGCTCCTGCACAGGTTCGCGATGGAGGAGACACGCCCCACAGCCACGCCGATGACCCCGAACACGAGACTCGACCTCGTGGACGAGCCGACTCGCGAGGAAACCGAGACGATGGCACGCATGCCGTACCGCCAGGCGGTCGGTGCACTCCTGTATCTGACCGGAGTCAGCCGCCCCGACCTCGCGTTCACCATCTCACAGCTCGCTAGACACTGTGCTACGCCCAGAAAGTCGGCCTGGGACGTCAAGTTCCTGCTTCGCCACATCGGCGCCACCAAGGACATGAAGCTGCGCTTCGAGGCTGCTCGAGACGACCTACAGATCTGTAGTAACGCCGACTGGGCGAACGACGTGACCGACAGGATCTCTGTGTCCGGCTACATCATCTATCTCTACGGTTGTCCCGTCGCGTGGTGTTCGACGAAGCAGAAAGTCGTCGCAAAGTCATCGACTGAGTATCTCGCCGCCGACCTCGCGATTGAGGACGCCATGATCATCAAGACCATCGTGGAAGAGGCCCTCGCCACCAAGCTACCCACGGCGCTGCTAATGAATTCGCAGCCCGCCATCCCCCGTCTGAAGCGTGACGGCCTATCCGAAACGCAGAAGACCATCGACGTGAAGTTCAAGGCAGGGAAACTCGGTCTCAAGAAGGGTCTCTACGCAGCCCGCTACTTGCCGACGGGTGAGATGCCGGCGAACCCTAGACCAAGTCGCGCGAGTCCAGCACTCCTACAAGCGTGGTCCATGTGGCCTCTCGAGCACCAGCTAGCTACCGCGTGCTGCTTGTAGGGGAGATGTTGGTGTCGCCCTGCGGTATCCAGTCCGCGCCATCATGGACCGGATTGTCTTCTGATGTGGAGTCACGCCATCATCATTGCACGTCTGCATGTCTAGTCACCTCCTACGGGGCCCATGGAAGGGAGAGAATAGTGCTGGAGAGAACAGAGAGTTCGAAAGATACGAATGAAAAGCTCACTTGGACATTTCCTACCCGACCAACAAGTGCTGGAAGTCTCTCCCGTTCCAGTTCGCAGTCGAAGTGCGAACAACAGCGAGGAACCCACTCGGAATGTTCGGTACATTGCTGGACCTTCCAGATCACTGGGCATGGCGACCCTGTGACAGCTGCGACGGCTGCATTGTCTTGGTCATCGTCCTCATCATCTTCCGTCACTCGATGTGGTCGCACCCCTCTGTCCAGATCCCATTGGGCGAGGCATTCGGGGCTCTTGCAGCGATAGCGTCGTTCCACCATCTCGTGCAAGCTGTTACGGCCTTTGTCTTTGCAGATCCTGCAGCCGGTCTCGTTCCGGGACGTGACAACACATCGGTCCATCTCTAAAGTCGGTAAAGTTCGCGTCGCCGTCGGCGTCATCGTGGATCGTCTCCCAAGTTGTCCAGCCTGGCTGCTCCGCCATTTTCGTGGTGTGGTCAGAAGAGCCGAATGTCGTTAGACATACCGCAAGGGGGGGGGGGGGGGGGGGGGGGGGGGGGGGGGGGGGGGGGGGGGGGGGGGGGGGGGGGGGGGGGGGGGGGGGGGGGGGGGGGGGG
>JAADVL010000804.1:0-14470 GCA_023334995.1 Pythium sukuiense | reverse complement strand
GTCTGGGAGGGGGCTCCCATACAAAGAACGGATTTGACTCATGGACACAATTAAGGAACAAAGAAACCATACAAATCTTTATATTGAAAGAATGATGGTCGATTTCGAGAACAACAGTGCTTGTGTGGCTTTCCCGTCTCCTCGCCCTCATTTCCGAATGGGCCGCAAGAGACTCACCGACGGTGAGCGCGGCCGCATCAGGAGTCTCCACGAAGCCGGCCTCGACCACCGAGCCATCTCCGATCTCGTCGACCGCTCCATCTCCGTCATCTTGCGCACCCTCAAGCCACCCACGGAAACCAAGCCCCTCGGCCGTCCACCCAGGCTCAGCGAGAGAGCTGTCCGTCGCGTCGTCCGCCGCGCCAGCGGCGGACACACCTCCTCAACCAAGCTCATGGCCGAGTTCGACCTGGAGTGCGACGCTCGAACGGTCAGGCGCGTCTTGGCGAACACCGACTTCTTGGTGTACGCCAAGATGGACCAGACCCTCGACCGCCCACAAGGCGCACAGGGTCCAGTGGGCCAAGACCCAGCTCACCACCGCCCGCGACTGGAAGATCGTCGTCTTCTCTGACGAGAAGTGCTTCAACAGTGACGGTCCGGACGGCTTCAAGCACTTCTGGAAGGACGTGCGGCGTCCTTCACGAAGCTACAAGAAGCACCAGCAAGGCGGTGGCCGCATTATGGTGTGGGGAGGCATGAGTTGGGAGGGAAAGACAGTGTTAGCTATCCTTGAGGGCCGTCAGGCCTCTGAGGAATATATCTACACTATCTCGGAATACATGTTACCCTTCGCCCACTTGAACCATGGAACGGAGTTTGTCTTTCAGCAGGACAACGCTCCGATCCATTCGTCCAAGCTGACGAAGGGTTTCTTCTCTGAGATGGTCATTGAGGTTCTCGACTGGCCGGCCCGATCCCCAGATCTAAACCCAATCGAGAACATCTGGGCTGCCATGTCTCGTGGTGTCTACGACGACAGAAAGCAGTGTGACACCCTCCCACTGCTACGAAAGGCCATTCTCGATGCTTGGGAGTCGATCACCTTCGATGAGATCCGCACTCTCATCGACTCAATGCCGCGTCGCTGCATTGGGACCGTCGAGCGCAAGGGCGACAAGACGCACTATTAGCCGACCATCATTTCTACCATCATTCTTTCAATATAAAGATTTGTATGGTTTCTTTGTTCCTTAATTGTGTCCATGAGTCAAATCCGTTCTTTGTATGGGAGCCCCCTCCCAGACGACGAAATCGCTGTCGTTAGCACAAGTCTGACGTGGACACCGCTGATTGGTGCGTCCTGTTCAAACAGCCCGGGCAACCGCCCAGTAGTTTTCTCAAAATTCCACTTTTGTCTCTGTTCCCTAACTTTTGTCCGGAAGTTTACATGTTTTCCTCCCTATCTGGCCGAACCACCATGCCAGCGAATCGATTATTGTACGGTAATATGAAGGGCAGCTTCGTTTTCAAGCACACTACTGCTACACACACCAAAGCGAGACCCAACCGACGACTGTAAAGCCACAACCATTGTAGAGTTCCATGGATGCATCGAGTCATCTACTATAGCGACGCTCAGACACAGTCAAAACACCACACAGTAACCGACTGGGAGTCACTCGGCCTCTACCCTCGCGAGCCATGTGATGCATGTCCCAGGCATCCGTTCACGGAGTGATGGCGGTAGTGGACTTATCATCCTTAAGTCAATACATTCGTGCCCACAAGAAGAATCCAGTGGTGAACAAAGCTCCCAGCTTTCATGTACGGTAGTACGCTCTACGGCATCGAGCTACACACGGCCACCTAGCAGGGTAGTAGGGGGCCTACCGCTTGAGTAAGGCATAGTCCAGTGCTGCCCTACTGGTACAGTACTGTGAATGAGGATTTTGAACCCATTTGGCAGTGTTCACTTGACACGTACTGAGTTATAGTAATCGACAGGTTGCGATGGCGCCATTCTTGCATGAGTGGTGGTCATTGTAATCATCAGCATCAGATGCCATCCCAACCACTTGAACCGCCAGACGAGTAGCTCAGTTCGAGAATGGAGACCAGGACGGCAACGAAGACGCTGCGTGCAATGACACAGGAGGCATCGTCGAAGGACGATGCTTCGCAGGCGCATGGCGATGGCAGCACGACCAACTCGGACTGCGGCGACGAGGACGCCTCAGTTGAAGGCGACGGTCGAAAGAAGCGGCGGCCGACGTACCAAGTGCGCAAGGTGAGACCGTGCATTGCATCAATTTGCATTGCACCAATTTGTTGGCCGTGCCATCCAGCTAAAAGGTATGCGGTGTGTACTGGATATAGGATGAAAAGGTGGCGCTGGAGGAGCAGATCGCGGGGCTGCAGAAGATCTTGGCAGGGCTGGAAGCGGAGCGGCGCACGGAGAAATTGGAGCTGTATCGCGCCGCGGCGGAGCATCGGCATCTTCAGTCGGATGTGAACGTGAACAACTTGGCGCTGGCTGGTGCGCAGTCGATGATCTCCTCCACTGCGGTAAGAGAAACCGCTCTATTATTGATGCGGCCACACGATTGAACATTTTTGTTGCAGCACTCATCATGGCAGAGTCCATTGTCGACGTACATCCATCTCACGGCCGATCCGCAAGAGCGCAATGATCTTCTCACGTCAATTTCCGACTCCAAGCTCAGCACAGCAACCAGATTCATTCTTGAGCGGTCTCGCTTTCTCGATTTGAAGCGCGAGCACTGCCATACCGAGAGCTCGGAGCTTGCAAACGGCGACTACATGTTTACGCGGTTTGAAGTCACGCCCTTTGGGCGCGATTTTTCGACCAAGCGTGTGTACGAAGAATTGCTGCTATTCATGAGCCACCAGGAGATCAGCGTGTCCGAGACACTAGGGATACTCACCGTTGTGGAACGTGACGAGGCGCCAACACCAACAGTTCGACAGAACCGACTGCTCTCCAGCTTCGCTGGGGGACTGGAGATCGAGTCAAATGTCGCGGTGTTCACGAAGTTTGTTCAAGCTGGCAGTGAATCGTTTGGTATTGGCTGCATCGACTACGTCGACCGAGACGACTTGTATCCTGACAATCCGGACCACCGACTGGTGAAAGACATCACGGCCTGTGCGCTTGTATCTGCGTGTCCGCCAGACGTCGAAGGCTTACCGCCTATTGTCACGATCACGCGCTGGATTTCGAATAGGATCCGAGCTCCATCGTTCACACTCACAAAGCACCAAGAGATCATGGCGAGAGATAGCATGCGTGAATGGGGCGACGTTTTGGTCAAGGTGATGCAGGAAAGACTCGGCCTCCGATGACAAATCCGACGTTTTTGCTTTGCTAATCGGGAACAAAGAAAGTTTTGCTTGAATAATCGACGTCATGAGCTCCTCTCACTGCGCCTTGTTGTTGTTCGTCATTGAGATCGTTCAATGGTGCGATCACCATCATCACGACCCCTGCAACTGGCGATCCGGAATTTTTTTGATCATCCACGGTCTGGGCTAGGGCGGCTTCGATTGCCTCTGGTGCTACCGAAGGTCTCCGTTGTCCATGTATTCAAAGAGCACGTGAAGACTGGATGGTGCCGACCACGTCACGCCGATCAATGCAACAATGTGCGTGTGCTGCAGCTTGCTGATCAGCTGGACCTCGGTGATCAGTGTTGACAAGTGCTCTTGGTTTGATTTGAAGCCTCTTGGACGCCAGGAATCGAGTGTCATTGAGTCGTACGAGAACTATTGCGCCTTGTTTTCCACCACCAATACGTGAGAGCTCCGTCAGCTCCGCTAAGTCGATGCACCAAGCGTCCAGTGGTCTTAGGAGCCCCATAGAATCCTCGTTTCCATCCTCATCCCCTTGTTGTGACGGCATTGGCACCAGGTCGTGTACGGCGACTGCGATTTGGCCAACATCCTCGCGCCAACAGATCGACTTCGTGGTCGTACTGCTCATCAGCGTGAGCTTCTATGCACTGGCGCACTGGTCTGCGACGTTGACTGCAAGGCACTGGACGCTCAGGAGAACGCTACGACCGTAGACTACGTTGTTGATAGAGACGCCACGCGTACAGGTAGTCGTGTCACGAATCGCAAGAATACAAAATGAGCAGTGATATCCAAAACCAAAATTTAGATTCGCTGACTTAACCACCAGCAGCTTCGAAGCTTCCGCTTCCTTGACAGACGTTTTGCCAGGCGGAGACAGGAATCGATCGATGCCACACCAGCGATCGTGCCATTGCAGTAGCCACTAGCTAATGGCGCGATTACAGGTGTGGCTACTATTCAGCCGGGCATCTTCACGACTGCGATTGGGATGTGACCTCTCCTGCTTGACAAGGGGTCACGTCGAAGTACTGTACTGTACTCTTCACACTGCAGCATCCGAAAAGCTGGCTGGACCACACCCACAATGTCCTGATGGAAATTCCATGGAGGGAAGTCAGCCTTCGGAAAGTTGAGATGGTCCTCCGAATGTCACGCAACTGTATTGTACAGTCTTCGCCTCACACCAGCTCTGAAAAGATTAGGAACATCGCATCCATTTTTTGATTGGCTCCCGTCTACATGCAGCCTTGCTTCTGTACACGCACCAGGACAGAGACGGCGTTCAGTGGGAGTCGGATTGCTCACCGCATGGAGTCGATGGAGACCTCAGCAAAGTTGGCGTAAATTACACTCAACCACTCTTGCTTGTTGACGTGGAGCCAGCCTGGCGTCGCAAGTGGTACTGTTCTGTAGAGTGGCCAAGGGTGTCCCTCCTGGCTGGCCTCGCTCACAGATTGTGGATGGTCTCACTCATTCCATCTCTCTCTCTCTCTGGTCTCACATCGCTCGCTCACACTCCAGCGACCATGACTCAATCGTCTCCTCGGACGCCAAGCGTCGAGTACTCGCTCAACATGGACGCTGCCTCCTACCACGCACCCCACCACGAGCTCGAGATCCTGGAGAAGCAGCAAGCCGAACACTCGCCAGTCGTGCCGGTACTCAACGATGCCGACGGCTCCCCGCAGCTCGACAAGCCAGAGCTCAAGCCACAGCCACAGCCCAAAGCCAAGGTGTTGTTCCTCGACGGAATGCGTGGCGCGGCTGCGATGCTCGTGGTGTGTTCCCACTTGGGCTACTTCTCGGGACGAACGATTGGCCAAGTGGGCGTGCATACGTTCTTCGTGCTCTCTGCGTACCTGCTCACGATGCTTCTGGAGAAGAAAGCCGAGGCACTGTACACTCAGCGAGCGGGACTGAGACGCTGGGGGCTGGCATTCGCCGACTACGCCGTCCGTCGTGTGCTGCGAGTGTTCCCACTCGTGATGGCCATCGCCTTCATGCTCCTGTTCAGCTCCGACGCTCACAAACTTCAGTGGTACGACTTTGCGACAACGAAGACCCGCCACTACAACTGGTTCTCCATGGTTCTCTTCATTAACGAGCACGCCGTCTACGTGTTTTGGACACTGCCGCTCGAGCTCAAGTACTACTTCGTCATCCCCGTGTTTGTCGGCGTCACCGTCGCCCTGCGTCGATGGTGGTGGGTGCCGCTGCTTCCCCTCACAGGCTGGGTCGTATACTACGGTCTCAACGTGTACGTGGACTCGAGCTCGGGTATTTACGGCCACTTCCACCAGTTCCTCATTGGCTCCATCGGCGGTGTTGTCTACAACCGCATCAGCAGTTGGATGAAGAAGACCGGGTTCACACTGCGACTGTGGCACCGTATTGTGATCTGGGCGATCGAAGCCGTGGTCTTGGTGCTGATGATCAGTGTGATCTTCGACGCGTTGATCTTCGACTGGTACGGACCGTACCCGTTCCGCATCAGGGACTCGGACCACTTCATTAGTGTCCATGTCGTGATCCTGATCATCTTAGAGATGGTCTCACCAGGTCCGTTCTCTTCGATCTTCGAGTGGTCGTTGCTACGGTATGCCGGCAAGATCAGCTTCTCGATGTACATCCTCCATCCGCGTATCATCCACTCGGACTTCATTCTCAAGCAGAACAACTACTACACCAAGTACTTCGCGGTGTGGATCCTTGTGTTCTTTTGGTGCACACTGACCTTCCAAGCCATCGAGTACCCAGGCCAGTGGCTCGCACAGTACGTGGGCAAGAAGATCAAGGCGCTCGATGAGAAAGAGCGCGAAGTCGATAAGAAGAAGAAGAACGACTACAACCTGGTGCCAGAAATGTAGACTGCAATACGTACTCCATGATCATACATTAATACTTATTGTTTTTACACATGCAAGACATCGAGTTATTGACAAACAGAACTGGTGTTCCACGTGGACGGGTCAGGGCCTTTGGGTGCGCTGTTTGGAGACTTCTCTTCAACGAGCTTGGAGACTTTGCCTGCCTTAGCAAGCAGCACTGCCGACACTTGTGTTTTCTTCGCTTTTGCCTTGACGTGGCCAGCTAGGCAGAACCGCACGGCCTGGCCCCACAAAATGACTTTGGTCGAGATGGCCTGCACGAGATCGGGCGTCGGTGGGATGTTCTTGAAGTGGTGCTTGATGAACGAGAACCGCTTCATGATCACGCACTTCTTGCCATTCGAATCCGTAAACGGCTCAGCGATCACACCCACGGTCGTGTCCTTGCGGATGCGTCCCGACGGGCGATACGGGTGCAGGTCGTCCTTGTCGATGTAGTCGCACGCCATGATGACGACCTCACCGATCTTCTTGATGTAGTAGACGGTGTTCGACTCCTGCACGACGAAGCGACGCTCGCATCGTTGCCGTGACGGCAGAGTGATGCGGTCAACAAACCGTGCGTGGAGAAAATAGCCTTCGATACCGTCGAAATACTGTGAAAAATACAAATCTGTGAGACGAAACATTACGATTCCAACAGCCAAGAAGACAGAATACACACCTCTCGGTTCTCGACGCTGCCGAGGATCTCGGAGATGACGTCGTTTGTGGACGCGAAGTGGTGGTAGATGATGTGAACCACCTCATCCACAGTCGTGTCGTCGAGCTTGGAGATGCTGAAATCAACTGTGTAAAACTTGCCAAACTTTTCAAACGTGTCGAGATAGAAGAACTGCCGTTCCACGTCGATGTTTCGCGACTGGTAGTTGATGAACCGCATCACGTCGTCGATCTTGCTGTCGCGAAGCGTCTCCAGCGTCGCCCTCCGTTGCACGGGGTCTTTCGTGAGGTGGATGAAGGATTCCATCGGTGTCATCAACGTCATCCGCTGCGGTTCGACACAACAACAGGATTGTCAGCAACAACTCATCTCCCACAAGTTGAACGTGGTGACACTCACGTAGTGGTTGAGAGGAGACTGTAGCAGGAGTAGCTCCATGTACTTGAGGTTCTCCCGTTGCTCCCGAGCCACGTTCGCCAGCATCTTGTGTTGCAACCCCGCAGCCGAGAGCTGTTCTTTCTCCTCTTCCGCGTTCCGTCTTTCTTCCACTTCTTCCTCTGTCATTCCGTCCTCCGTGGACTTTGCAAGGGCCGTCTTGTATGCCAAGAAATCCCTCTGAGCCTCCAGGAACTTGAGCTGGCGACTCAACAGCTCCTTCTCACGCTACGAAACCACACACACATACATACAATCAGCCCAGCACGATCCCTTTTTCCAGTTACAGCAACGTACCACTTGTGCTGCGGACTCTGGCGGTGACTCCTCCGTCTCCGACTCCATGTCGACATCATCCTCTGAGCTGTCACTGGCTCCGTCTCGCTGCGGGACGTCCCAGCCAGCTCCTTGAGGAACAAAACCACGGCTCTCTCCACTTCCAGGCCTCATAGTATGCTGCGAATCTTGGTTATGAGTTGAACTCGAACCACTCCAGACTGAGTTTGGCGTGGCTGGGACCATAGGCGCCGACGCCCGCGGTGGGAACACGAGCGAGGGACTCTCTAGATGGAACTGGTTCCACTGGGCGGCGTCTTCTCGTGAGAACGCGAGCAGCTCCTCCATCTCCTTCAACAGTGCAGCGTCCATGCCGAAATGGTCGTCCTCGGCCATGGGAGCGGCCGTGAGAATGCCGCTCTCCAGCATCGCGGCGTCCACCATCGCGTCTTCGTCGTTTTCATACGGACTCGCTGTTGAGCTGCTCGTGGTGATAGAGCTCTGTGGACTCGCCTTCTCGACTTGCGGGTACGAATACTGTGTAGAGGAGCCCATAGGCGAGCTGTGAGAGGTCCCATGGCTGTCGTAATTCGACTGGAAATGGCTCCAACTCTGGTACTCGGCTGTGCTCAAGTGCATGGCCCGGTCACTCTGAGAGCTCGTGAAGCCACCACTAGACGACATTTGCATCAAATGCTGCATTGCGCGGTGCTGCTGCTGGTACAAATGCGGTGCAGAGTCGTACCGGTACGTCGAGCCGCGTTCCGGCGCGTGGAAGCTCATGCTCGTCGGTTGTTGAGCTGTTGATGTGCAGAGGTCTTGGCGGTCTGGAATACCAGAAGACGGTGACGCGCCTGTCTGATAGTAATTTTGACGAATCAGAGATGTGTGTGGGTGAATTATAGCCAATCATAGAGTGCTAAACTTGCTGAAATTCACCTTCCCCACCCATTTGGTTTCCTGATTCGCTCCCGGCCAACAGCCACAATCACCACTTGAACCTAGAAACTGTCCAGGTTGTGGCGATTTTCCCTTTGACCAGTCCCGAAATGAGGAAGTCGAAAATCTCAGGATCAAATCTGAATCGGAAACTTAATTTAACCTAAATATATTTTCAGGATCACGGATAACTTCAACTGGAGCCAAGTCTTGTGGCGGAAATGGGCGACTGGGGCTCGTTTTCATTGAGTTTGCTCGTAACGAGGGCTGATCTCTTTGATGGAGAGTCTTTTCGCGGTGCCACCCTCGTCAGTTCAATCTTCACTGCTGTGGTTTGGCGTTCACAATCTTGGTGATCTCTTCAGACTTTGCGAGCAGTTTGGTCGAAATCTGGGAGGTCCTGGCCTTTGACCGGACGTGGCCAGCGAGACAGAACCGTACAGCCTGGCCCCAGAGGATAACCTTGGTCGAGATGGCCTGCACGAGGTCAGGCGTCGGCTTGATGGTCTTGAAATGGTGCTTGATGAACGCGTACCGCTTCATGATGACTGTCCGGTTGCCCTGGGAATCGATATGTGGCTCCACGAGGATTCCAATGGTCTTGTCCTGGCGGATGCGTCCTGACTGGCGGTACGGATGCAGCTCATCTTTGTCAACGTAGTCGCACGCGAACACAAACGTTTCGCCGACTTTCTTGATGTAATAGACGCAGTTCGACTCTTGCACCACGAAACGACGATCCCCCTTCTCGCGCTTGGGCAACGTGATGCGGTCCACAAACCGAGCGTGGATGTAGACGTCTCGCACGGCGTCGAAATACTACACAAGCGATCTACAGCATCAGTGGACAAACAAAAGGATTGAGCCAACGGCACCAGAAAGGGACTCACATCTCGGTTCTCGACGCTGCCCAGGATCTCGGAGATGACTTGGTTCGACGAAGCAAAGTGGTGGTATAAAATGTGGACAACTTCGTCGACCGTGGTGTCCTCGAGCTTGGAGATGCTGAAGTCTACCGTGTAGAACTTGCCGAACTTTTCAAACGTGTCGAGGTAAAAGAACTGGCGTTCGAGATCAATGTTACGCGACTGGTAGTTAATGTACCGCATCACGTCGTCGATCTTGCTGTCACGCAGTGCCAACAGCGCCGCTCGCCGCTCTGCTAGATCCTTTGTAAGATGGATAAAGCACTCCATCGGAGTCATCAGTGTCATCCGCTACAACAGAAAAAACCTCGTTAGTGGTCACCGAAGCATCCGACACCAGATCAGAATGACTCACGTAGTTGTTGAGAGGCGACTGCAGCAGTAGCAACTCGATATACTTGTAGTTCTCCTGCAGCTCGCGAGCGATATTCCCGAGAAGCTTGTGCTGAAGTTCGGCTGCTTTCAGCTTCTCTGTCTCAGCTGACGCCTTCTCTCGCTCCTCCAGTTGCTCCTCCGTCAGCTCTTCTTCCATCGACTTGGCGACAGCGTTTTTGTACTCGAGAAAGTCTCGCTGAGCCTTCAGGAACTTGAGCTGCCGCTCCATCAACTCCTTCTCCCGCTGTACACGCACCCACAACTCATCAGTGTTCAGTAGTTCTACTGTCAGCTCTAGGAACCTTACAGCTTCTGCAGCCGACTCAACTGGGTGGTCTTCAACGTGTGCCTCCATGTCCGTGTCCTCCATATCTGAAGGCCACACGTCCGATGGCTCCACACCCGACCCCCCTCCGTCGGAAGCGTGCCTGTGGGCTGTTGTGGCTTCGGCTGAGAATGAGCCTGGCGTGACGGGCTTGGGAAACTCCAACGAAGGGCTCTCGAGAGGAGCCTGGCTCAAGGCGGCAGCGTCAGAGCAAGCCAGCATGGCTTCTATATCATGCAGTAACGACCCGTCGTCTTCTTCGTCCAGCAGCCCGCTCTCTAACATGGCCGCGTCCAGCATAGCATCTTCTTCGTCATAAGGACTCGTCGTGGAGCTGTTGGTGAACGAGCTCTGCGGGCTCGACGCCGCCGAGGGCAGAGCGTAACCCACAGCCCCGAGGCTGGAGCCAGTGTAGCCATCGTTGGGCGAGTCCGAATGGCTGGACGACTGGTAGAGGTGGACGTGATTCCCAGTGCCTAGGAGCATGACCCCGTCACTGTGAGAGCCCGTAAAGCCGTCGTTCGATGTCATTTGCATCAGGTGATACGTGGCGCGTTGCTGTTGCTGGTACACGTACGGCATCGTGCCGTGACCACGCTCGCGCTCCTCATGCTGCCAGCTCATTTTGGCTCGGTGAGGTTGAGCTTCTTGGACTGGTGTGTAGTCAAGTGGTGATAGCACATTCGCTAAGCGTCGAAATCTTCATTTTTTCAGCCAATAATTAGGCTTAACATATCCATCAGCCAATCAAAACAGCGATTAAAGAGCCAGAAGGGACACATTTCTATCAGACTTCGTCGAAATCACGAATGAGAGGTCCACTCATCCGTAAACTACGAGTGAGTGGTTATATCGTAATTTACGAATCGTAACTTACGCACCATTCGAACCTACAATAGGTTTAATTTCATAAATTACCTAGCTTTGCTAGGTTTATTTGTTTACGCAGGTAGCCTTCCACTTTGGAGATCTGGTGGAAAGCAAGCCACATTCGACGCCACAGCATCACCAAGAAGCATGCCTCGCGATGATGAGCCCCGTCGTACGTAGCGCCTCCCACAGCGTACATCCAACGCCCATGTCGTGCTCATTAGAAATCTCTGTGTCTCTGCTCCATGTAGGTTCCCGACTTGTCGATGAAGGCGACGACACGGTCGAGTTCACGACCACGAAAGACCTGAAAATCTACCCGACGTTCGAGTCCATGGGCCTGAAGGAGGACTTGCTGCGCGGCATCTACGCGTACGGCTTCGAGAAGCCGTCGGCTATCCAGCAGCGTGCCATCAAGCCTGCTGTCCAGGGTCGCGACGTGATCGCGCAGTCCCAGTCCGGCACGGGCAAGACCGCCGTATTTTCCATCTCGATCCTCCAGACGCTCGACACATCGAGCAACGAAACGCAGGCGCTCGTGATCTCGCCGACGCGTGAGCTGGCAGAGCAGACGCAGAAGGTTCTGCTCGCGCTAGGAGACTACATGAACGTGCAGTGCCACGCGTGTATCGGAGGCAAGAGCGTGGGCGAGGACGTTCGGCGTCTGGACCACGGCGTTCAGGTCGTGTCGGGCACGCCAGGCCGTATCTTCGACATGATCCGCCGTCGTAACCTGCGCACGCGCAACATCAAGATGCTCGTGATTGATGAAGCTGATGAGATGCTCAACAAGGGCTTTAAGGACCAGATCTACGACATCTACCGGTACTTGCCGCCGTCGACCCAGGTGCTGCTCGTGTCGGCGACGCTGCCACAGGAAGTGCTGGACTTGACCAAGAAGTTCATGAACGAGCCCATCAAGGTGCTGGTCAAGCGAGACGAGCTCACGCTTGAAGGTATCAAGCAGTTCTTCGTGGCTGTCGAGAAGGAGGAGTGGAAGTTCGACACGCTGTGTGATCTGTACGACACGCTCACGATCACGCAGGCCGTGATCTTCTGTAATACCAAGCGCAAGGTCGACTGGCTCACGACCAAGATGCGTGAAGCCAACTTCACGGTCGCTAGCATGCACGGCGACATGCCCCAGAAGGAGCGTGACGCCATCATGCAGGAATTCCGCTCAGGCGGCTCCCGTGTGCTCATCACGACCGACGTCTGGGGCCGAGGCCTCGACGTCCAGCAGGTGTCGCTCGTGATCTGTTACGATCTGCCCAACAACCGTGAGCTGTACATCCACCGTATCGGTCGCTCGGGCCGATTCGGCCGCAAGGGTGTGGCCATCAACTTCGTCAAGGACGACGACATCCGCATCCTGCGCGACATCGAGCAGTTCTACAGCACACAGATCGACGAGATGCCGATGAACGTCGCCGATCTCATCTAAGCTTGCGTCCCGAATCCATCCAAACAGCATTTTGTATACGGTTCCTCACAAAAGGAGTCTTTCATCGATTAGTTTTTCTTCGTTTCGTTTGATGGTTAAACAGCAAAAGCAAATAGGTATCCCGCGAACCACACCAGGCTGTGGGCGAGGATCAAAACAACACGAAGAGAGGGGTATGAACACAGCACGACGACATCCTGAATGAGCTCAGTCCTGGTAGTAGAACTTGTTCACTTGCCGCGTGTTCACGATGTCGGCCATGACGTTGGGCATCACGTCGCTGAAACTGCGGATCGCGTCACGTAGCTCCTGGATGGAACTGTATGGCACCTGGCACTCGGGACGGTGGAGCCTCGTGAAGCCCCAACGAGCCATGCCCACAACCTTCTCTGGGATGTCGTTGCGTTCATGGGGCGCTGCGTTTTCGTATTCTGGATTGGTGAAGGCGCGGATCAATCCCACGAGCGTGATGTCCTCACGCACGCGCTGGGTAGACTGGTACGGGTACAGGTCGTCCTGGTTCACGTAGTCCATTGTGACGATGCCGTAGGGCTCCTCCAGGGCGATGCCGTTGTCGTCGCGGTCGCAATACCGCAGGTACATCACAGCGTTGGTCTCAACCTGCACGCCACTCTTGAACGTCGTCAGCAAGCGACACTGTGTGGAGGACGACTCGCCACAGTCGTCGGTCTCACGTACAGACAGCACGCCCATCATGACGGTGATGCTGACTTCCTGTGCGCTGAAAAAGCCCAGCAGAGCGTCGTAGACCTGCTTGGCACTGGTGGCGTTCGGGAAGGGCGTGAGATCGAACTGATCCAGCACGTAGTCTCCCTTCTGCGTGTCGTAGGTCTGGCAGTCTTGCATACCTCGGGTCGGGTTCACGATGCGCTTGCAGTACTCGTCGATGAACTCCTTGCCTTCAAAGAGCTTCTGCTCCTTGAGTGCTAGCAGCGTTTGGCGGCGCTCGTCTTCGTTCGTGGTCAGGCGGATGTACGTCTCGAGTGGATTGCGATCACGTTGCGCCTGTATATCAGAGACCATCAATCAGTCAGTGATTGATGGAATAAGGGCTGATTGATGAACCGACGCAATGGTAGCTTACGTTTCGCGCACAGATCATGGCGCGCATCCCCGTGACCACCATCTCGTTCTGCTTGACATCGCTAGCAAGCGCCGCGTTCGCGACGAGCGTCTTGTTGATCGCCTCGTCTGCCTGCTGGCGCTTGTTCTCCTCCGCACGCAGACGCTCCTGCAGCGCCTCGATCTCCTCTTTTAGTCGTGTCATCTCGTCCTACCAGCATCAACATCAATCAGTTATTCGATCATACGCATCGTCGTGGTAGATCCTACCTTGCGGACGTAGTACGTCGGCTTTCGCTTCTTGCGCATGACGCTAGCCGGTGGAGGCCCGTGGCCCACGCCGTCGGACTCCTCGGTCTCTGTCGGCGAGCTTGTGCTGCCGCTCGTGGACGACACATCCTGCATCGAATCCATGTCCTCTCCAGCAGCCACGGGCGCCGGAGGGGGAGGGCTCTTGGACGCGTGGGTACTACTAACCCCTGTGATCTTGCTCCATCCTCGCGCGACCTTGGCCACGACGCGCGCGGTCGTCGAGTCCCTTTTCGTGGACATCACTCGCGCTCAATGATTGATTGATCCTTTTGGCGACCGATTGATTGTGGCTTTTCACGTCGGTCAAAGCACAACAGCAGGAGGCAATCAAGCAAAGCAAAGGGAGGACGTGAGAGAAGGATCCAAAATCCCAACACCCATGGTTCTGTATTTTGATGGGTTATTCTACCCCACAGTGGGCGAGTGTTTGTGCTCCTTCAAAACCGGAAGCTGTACTTGATGTTTCTAAACAAATTGGGCAAATTCCAAAAGGTGACACAAATCGAATGTTTCTGCAAAAGGTGACACAAGCCGTAAAATACGAAGAAAGCTTACCGTTCGGCGACACTTCGAGTTTTTAGAGCTTCCCATAATTAGACTTCCACAACAGCTTCC
>JAADVL010000803.1:0-14475 GCA_023334995.1 Pythium sukuiense | reverse complement strand
CAGGAAGCAGTCGCTTGGGTTCTTGGCCTTGACGGCCGCGAGCAGCTTCTTGCAGCCGGCGTTGTTGCACATCTTGATCTCCTGGGAGACGGTTGGCTCAGCGTTTGGCGGGATGAAGGTCCATCCGGACGCGGTCTGGCAGGCCGTGAGGTCGTTGCCGTTGGTGATGAGGAGCGGAGCGAACTTGTTGAGTTCGGCCGTTGGGCAGTAGTTGGGGGCGGTGGCGTAGGCCGAGACGGAGGAGACAGCGGCGACGGCAGCAAAGAGGACGGTGGCCTTGAACATCTTGATGGGAGAGTTGTGGAGGTGGTGGTTGTGTGGGGAAGCTGGAAGAACCGAGAATGAGAACTAGGGCGACAAGTGCGGAGGATACGAGGCCACGTCGTTGTGAGCTCGCTAATCGCTAACGAGGACACACGAGGGAGGCCCTCGGTGGCAGCGAGCCGGGGAGAAGACCGTAGGATCTCCACCCAAGGCAGAGGCGGCAAGGACCAACGGGAGCCTTGCCTTCCTTGGCAGCTTTCGCGGAACGCCATAGATCCAATGATGCAGGTTGCAGTTCAAAGTCTGTGACATGATGTGCTGGGGATGAAAGACTCGCGAGCACTGCATGAATCCAGTGTTTGGACTCCTTTGTGAGCCCATAGAGCCAATTCGCTGCACTCCTTCAACGGCGCGTGCCAGCTTTTGCGAAGTAAGAATGCTTGATCTTGATGCCGTGACGTCTCTCCGTTCGACTCGTCTGAGTAGGTTGCAGCGTCACGTGTCAAGGCTCCGTTCGATACTCGACCCTGAGTCCCCTGTGGGTTGAATGACAAAAACTATCCACACAGGCCCACAGACACGTATAATTGTACACTGTACACTACGTACCGGTCACAGCATTGACAGTTGATGTCACATGCATGGCCACACGTGGCTGGTGAGCGCGGACAGCGAGAAACGTGGAAGGATCCACTGCATTTTGGGGGGCTGTGGCGTGCTTGGAGCTGCCACCGGATCCATCTTGACCCAGTTCAACTCACCGTTGGCACGCAGAGCATGGACTCGTATGGCTGATGCCATCCATGGCAACGCCCCAAGGCTTCGAATGTGGATGATGCCTTTCAGCGTCCAGCCAAGCGAACCTGGTGAGCTTGTCTCGGATGTTGTCTGTTTGAGGTGGTGCACACAAATGTAGCCATTCCGCTGATCAGCCGGTGGTTGAAGCGAGCGAAAGGAGAGCGATGGATTTGTCGTCTCGGAGGTGTGATGACCATCACGCAAGCTGTGACTGCTCCATTATTCCTAACTCTGGACGGAAAGCTGCAGCCTTCTTCCACAAACAACACGCCTAACCAGCCAAGAGATCATCACAACATCATGCCATCGCTACAGTACTCAGCTCCACAAGCCGGCAGGAAGGACGACCAAAGCCATGCGTATCAGGTACTGCACGTAAAGTGTCAAAACTGGGCACCGCTCTCGTCATGCAGGCTTCGATCAACATGGTTCCCATCTGCTGTACCAGCGCCCTGTACGCCGCCGGTTAGCCCCGGAAGGCAACCGCTTTCATTCATCTCTCATTCTCGGATTTACCAGCTTCATCCGACACCACTCCACTCCACCCCAACCACCCAACCAAGACTAACCAAGTCAAGATGATCAAAGCCACCGTCCTCCTCGCTGCCGTCGCCGCTGTCTCCTCCGTCTCGGCCTACGCCACCGCCCCCAACTACTGCCCGCAGTCGGAGCTGGACAAGTTCGCCCCTCTCCTCATCACCAACGGCAACGACTTGCTGGCCTGCCAGACAGCCTCGGGATGGACTTTCATCCCACCAACCACTGAGCCGACCGTCTCCCAGGAGATCAAGATGTGCAACAACTCTGGCTGCAAGAAGTTGCTCGCTGCCGTTCAGGCCAAGAACCCAAGCGACTGTTTCTTGTCGCTGACCAATAGCCCCACGTCGGGCGTGAACGTGAAGAAGCTCGTGGACGAGTTCGGTCCGTTCTGCGCAGCCTACGGCAGCCTCGGCGCTTAGGCGGAAGTCTCCGCGGCACCACGTCCGCGAGCATATCCACCAAGGGCCGTCGTAGGCTGTAAAGGGTGTAGCTACTTCTGTTCCTTGGTGTCTTTTGCGCTCATTTTGATTGCTCTCCCTCTCTCTCACTCTGCTTGAGCGGGATTGGAGCCAAAAAAGCTATTAATAGTTGAAAGCAATGCACTGTGTACTTGCTTATGTTCCTGTATGTGCTTCCTTACCTCCTTGGTTTCGTCCCCGTTGTGTGTGTGTGTGTATCCATTCCGAATATGTGATGTGTGAAAGTACGCGGTGGCCATGCAGGTGATAGGTGCGCACATCGTTCACCCAATCACCCATGATCCCATTTTCCGACATGAAAGCAATCACCCACTCCGAAACAACCCGCCCGACCCGTGACGGGTGTGAACCCATTTCGTCCCCATGCTTCTCCGGCGAGTCGCCACCAGATTCGAGATCCATCGATCTGCGATCCCAGAGTGCGTCGTCGTCGACTCTCATCATACAGGTACATCCAGTGTCCCGGCTTGGACTCTCTGGACAGTGCCGGTCGATACCGATATCCTTCCAATCACATCGGCACCCGCCACGCACCCTTCGTCGCCATGCCGGACAGGACCCATCACTCAACTCTATGACCTAGTCGTTGTGGTCCACACCATTTTCTGTAAAACGCACTTTTCCACCAATGAGACACATCCCCTACCCCGTCCCTCACTCACTCTACTAAGAATTAGCTGCGAATTGGCGCTAATTCCGCATGCCCAGGGGGACCTACCTGACCGTCGCCGCCTCTTGCTCTCCTCGCTCCGACAGACAAGGAAGGAAGCAAGCGGACCAAGGGGGAGACGAGCGTGCATCCATCCCTTCCATCCGTCCAGGAAGCCCAGGGAGACGCATATCCACGATGAGCGCGACGGCCAAGCCCAAGCAGAAGCAGTTCTGGTCGCCATCCGAGGTCGCGGAGCTCACGGCGGCGGCCGTGGCGGCGCTGCCGGCGTCCATCTCGCAGGCCGCGGCGTCCATGGCGGCCAAGAAGAGCCTCTCGGCGGCGGCGCCCACGAACGTCACCAACAGCACGACGCTGCGTAAGGAGAATGGAGATATTGTGCACACGCACCACTCGACGCACCGCGGCAACAACGCCACGCTGGTCACGTCGACGACCACGACGATCCACCACCACCACCATCACCACCACGGCGCCGGTGGGGTCAAGGGAGGCAGTCTGAGCCCGCCGCTGCCGGCGCCAGCGTCGTCGACGACGACCACCACGACTGTGGCGTCCATGGGCCACCACCACCACCATCACCACCACCCGCCGCCGCTGTCGAGCGCGGCTCTGGCGGCGCCGCTGGATCCGGCGAGTGCGAGCATCGTGGCGTCGGCGAGCTTCCAGGGAGACCTGCACAAGATCGACGTGGGTCTCAACTCGGAGGACGCGGACGTGCAGCTCGAGGCCGCGAAGAAGCTGCGCGTGCTGCTGTCGTCGGAGCGCGATCTATTGATCCGACAGGTGAGTGACATGATCTCTTTGCATGGATGGATACAGATCCCGTATGGTTGGAGAGAGATGAGAATATTGACGAATTCTCTGCGCCCACTGCTTCTGCTTCTTCCGTTATGAAGATGCTGGAGAAGAACTGGACCCCGCGACTGATCAAGTGGCTGCGTCTGCGCGACCGCCCCACGCTGCAGGTCGAGGCGCTGTGGGCGCTGACCAACATCGCCGCTGGAGCCACGGACAACACGTCCGTGCTGCTGCAAAATGGCGTGATCCCGACGCTTGTGTCGCTCTTGGACTCGTCGAACGAAGAGGTGCGTGGCCACTCATGGTTACGGAATATGGGGTATTGTGTCTGATGGGTATCCGGGATTCGTTGGGATACAGGTTCTGGAGCAAGCTGTGTGGGTACTCGGTAACCTGGCTGGCGAAGGATCAGCGACGCGCGATTTGGTGCTCAACGCTGGTGCGTTGATCCCGCTCGTGAACCAGCTCAAGAAGACGCCGTGGGACCGCCTGTCGCTGCTGCGAATCTTGACCTGGACGCTGAGTAACCTGTGCGACGGCCAGCCGCGGCCCGTGTTTGATATTACGATCATCCTGCCTTACCTGGCCAAGGTATGCTCACTCTTCTGGAGCCCTGACGGTCTTGGGATTATCACTGACGGGAGGAATGGTGTTTGCTTGGTTCATAGATGTTGACGAGCACCGATACAGAGATCCTGAGTCATGTGTGCTGGGCCTTTTCGCACTTGTGCGACGGACCGAGCTCCCATATCCAGGCCGTTGTGGATTCCGAGGTGTGCTTCCGTCTCGTGGAGTTGCTGAGCCACTCGTCGTGGCGAGTGACGAAGCCGGCGCTGCGGGCCATCGGCAACATTGTCTGCGCAGAGGATGACCACGACTACACGCAACACATTATCGAGTGCGGTGCCGTGCCGTCTCTTCGACGATTGATCGCCCACTCGAACCGCGAGATCCAGAAGGAGGCGTGTTGGACGCTTTCGAACATCGCAGCGGGTACCGTCGACCAGATTCAGCAAGTCTTGGATTCCGGCTGCATCCCGTCGCTGATGGGACTGGCATCATCGGACACGACGGACGCGGAGGTCAAGAGCGAGGCGTGCTGGGTCGTGTTAAACGCGACGTCGTGCGGATCAGACAGTCAGATCGAGTACTTGGTGAACGAAGGCTGTATCCAGATATTAGGGAACCTGCTAGAAGAAACGAGCATGGTGATGATGGCACTGGAGGGGCTCGAGCGGATCCTGCAAGTCGGAGAGATGGAAGCAAAACGAACAGACTCGCCCAATCCGTACGCACGGCTCATGGCATCGGCAAACATAGAGACTCTGGTATCGCACAAGTCGGCGACTGTCGCGAAACGGGCGTCGCGTATATGGCAGCAGCACTTTGTCACGTGTGCAATTTGTCTCGGCCCGTTCTCCAAGCACTCGAACGACACGTTTTTCTGCGATGAGTGCAAGTGCAACGTGTGCAAGAACTGCGACTGCACGGTGTTCCACTTGAAGTACCAGGAAAGCCTCTGGAAGGAAGAGACCGAGAAGGAGACCAACGAGAAGCAAGCCAAGCAGGCATCCAAGCGTAACAAGCGCCAGAAGAAGCGTGCTCGCACCAAGGAACGCAAGGCAGCGCAGCAGAAGGGA
Source organism: Pythium sukuiense (assembly GCA_023334995.1). Taxonomy (NCBI): domain Eukaryota; phylum Oomycota; class Peronosporomycetes; order Pythiales; family Pythiaceae; genus Pythium; species Pythium sukuiense. The sequence continues at coordinate 9,283 of JAADVL010000803.1, read as the reverse complement.
CAGGGAACTGGACAGCAGAAGCCTCCGAACGGCAACAACAATCACGGCAAGAACAAGAAGGGCAGCAGCAACACGGGCAACTCGTCGTCTTCGTCCTCCGACGACGATGAAGATGGCAGTGAGAAGGGCAGTCGTGGCGATCGTCTGCGATCTCGAGATGAGGACAACGAGTCGGACGAGTCGGAGGACGAAGAGGACGGCGAGGAGAGTGCCAGTGCAAACCCTGCTGATCCGGAACACTTCGGAATCGATGCGCTGGACGAGATGGTGAACTCGAACGATAAGCTGGTGTCGTACCTGCTCGAGACGGGATCGATCATGGCGTTGGCCGAGCGTCTCGACCTCGAAGACGACAGCTTGTGGACCGTGGCCGAGAAGGACCGCACGGCCATCCATGCGTGAAGGCAAATCCCCACTGCCGCTCGAGCGTCGTGATCAAGAGCGTGGAAGACGGAGGAGAGAGGCGTCGCCGACTGGCTGCATGAGGGGCATGCGGTGGGAAGAGTGAATGGCTTGTGACTTGCATGGAAATCACACTCGATGTTAAAAAGGTCTCTTTTCATACTTGAGCTCAGTGAAAAGTTCCGAGTGCACATTGGATGACGACTGGATGACGACCACAACATGACAGGGCAAGAGGGCGAGCAGGACGGGCGCTTGTTTGGTGGCGTGATGGTTGCAACGGAATGGGGAATCAGGCGAAGGCGGCAAAATAATCAAAACGGCTCTACTTCTTCCCTTTCGACTCCCCATTTTACCGGCCAAATGGCAAACATATCCGACTGGCAAAAGCTGTGGCTACTGACGGCCAGTAGTGGAGACATGGGCTTGGGCCAAGACGAGCGAGAGCCGACGAACGAGAACGGGAGGGACGTCCGCCATTGTAATCTCAAGCGCGCAAGCGTGCTTTTGTGTTCCTGTTCTTCTTCTTCGCTTTTAACCCGCCATACTTTTCTACTGTCACAGCGCCACTCGGGGACTCAACTGGGGAAGACTGCGACGTGGCTCGCCCTCGCTGGCAAACTTAGTCGGTCTTCTTGCGGTACTGGCAGCCGTCCGTGAGGCGGGCCTTACCGCCCGTTGGCTGGCAGAGCATGACCGAGCACGAGCCACAGAGCACGACCGTCTGCGCGTGGCTGAAGACGGTGGTGCTAAAGAGAGAGAAGCAATCACACAAATGGAGCCAAAGTGAGCCTTCAATGTCCACGACAACAGCAGCATGATACAGAGTGGCCTAGACGTACATGTTGAAGCAGCCCGGGCACTTCACGTCCATGAAGTACGAGTTTGGCGACTGTACCAAGCGCTTCAGCTTGTGCTGCTTGGCTTCCTCGGAGGCGGATGGGTGGAGAAGGTCACGTGGCTGCACAAAACACTCGCTCGTTAGATCTCCGACCACAGGATGTCTATCAAAGCTGTCAGCGATGCGCGCGGGAAGAGAAAACGGTGGAAATGCACGCGCGCGACTGGAATTCGACGGAATCTCGATCACTGTAATTGACGACTTCTCGGTGTTCTCGTCATCCATTTAGAGCCAAACGCAGCTCGTTGGAACGCGCTTTCTTCCACTGTACGCGTTCTGCTGTCGCTACCCTCCATGCGCCGCTGGTTTCCTCGCTTTCGTGCTACTTCTCGTCAATCGTCCTCTCTGGGTTGAACCCTGTCCTTCCATGGACAGTATCTCGTCCTCCACAGCGCCTCCGGCCGTATAACCGCCACAAATACACTCCTCACATTCTGCTCTCCACACTGGTTGCCATTTCCACGCGCATGTCTCCCCCGCGGCGTCGCCAACAAGCCCTCAAGCCGCGGCGTCACGTACCATGGTTTCTGTTTAGCGATTCCGAGATCCACAGGAAGAAGTCGAGTGATTTTCGAGGCAACGCCCAGCAGCTCCGCCTTGCGCTTCTATTGAATGGTGGAGGAACCCCCAGCGGCCCGAGCCGGGCCCACCACCCGCGGCCCGACCCGCGACCCACCGTAACCCTACCCACCGTCTCGTCCACCCCTGCAACAGTTGACATCTCCAGCATCAAGTGGACCACATAACACTCGCTAAGTATGGTTTATCATGCGAACTTAGTGGATATAATACTCGTGTGCATGGTGAACGAGTTGAAAAGAAAAGCCGCCACCATGAAAATCCGGCTTGGCTACGTGGATGACGACGACGATTATGAGCCACAGGAGGCCGGAGAGCGAGGCTCGTGGGCACAGGAGAATGCGTACGCGTCTGTGGACCCGTTTGACCCGCGATTCGGGCCTCGTGGCAAGCCACGCCTGCGAGCGCCGAGCGACGACACGAGCGACTCCAGCGACGTAGACAGCGACATTGACGGCGACGATAGCGGCGCGTTAGGGCTCCTGAAGCCCGCCGAAGCCGTGCCTACGCTCTCGGCTGTCTCTAGACAAGGTTTGTGGGCGAATTTCGGTCGATTTTGGCGGAGAACGGCTGGAGTTATCGATGGATTTGTGCGTGTAGATCTCCTTCGCCGCGTCGAACGGTCGTGCGAGAAGCGAGCGCTGGATGCCGTGACCTCCAGCTCCGCGTATCTATCGCTGTGTGACACGCTCAAGAGCGCTCGCGTCAGCGCGGAGCGGCAGCTCGACTACGTCCAAGACGACGACGCCTCGTTAGCCATGGTCTTCCGTCGGGTGGGTTGTTTCTATCGGTTTTTGTATGATAGAAGTGGCTTCTAATAGAGAAGACATGAGCAGCACAGTGAAATGCAGGCGCGAGCGACGAAGCAGCTTGAGCACCTCCACCGCAGCGAGCGCTCGGGCTTCGACCAGGTCCAGAAGGCACTGGAGAAGTACAAGCAAGAGCTCGAGGCCATCACAAGAGCGGAGCAGGAGCAGGCTCGACGCGAGCAGGAAGCCCAGCGTAGGGTGGAAGAGGCGAGACACCAGCAAGAGGTGAGTACTGAGGTATTGGTATGTGTGTGGTTATCGGCTGATGGAGAGCGTTGTGGATGCAGGAAGCGGAGAAGGAGGAGGCTAGTGCGGCCGCCGCTGAGCGCCGAGCGAAGCTGGAGAAGGAGCGGAAGGAGAAGGAAGAAGCGGACAAGGCCAGCGCTGAGACACAGCAGAAGAAGAAGGAGGCGGAGGAACGCCAGAAGAAGCAGTCGGAGGCTCGAGAGGCAGCCCAGAGACTGTCGAAGGGGTACGTGGAGGCTGCCCACGCGCGTATCCAGCGGCTAGATGAGATGCACGCTGTGTGCACGGAGATTCGTGAGAGCCAGGACCCTGCGATCAAGGAGCTTCGTCTTGATATCAAGCGACAGGTACAAGAAGACGTCTTTGGTGTCGGGAAGGAGTTTAGATTTCGCGGGCTGATAGGATTTTTGACTTGGTTGTGTAGGCGGGAGCATGCAACCAGATCACGTCGTCGCCAAGCACGATCCGCAACGCCGTCGACAAGATCCAGAAGCTGCTGCAAACGGCCAAGAGCTACAACGCCAACGTGTTCAAGTACGCGCTGGATCTCATCGCCGGCAACCTCACCAAGCAGGCACGAGTCGTCCTCGAGTACAAGTACGTGACACGATGGTAGTACTTGCTCGACCCCAGGATACTCATGATTGTTTGCCTCTTTGTAGAGCTTGTTACCCGCTGGCCCACGTGATGATGATGTCGTGTGTGCGTACACCGGAGCTCACGGACGTGCTGCTCGGCTACATCAACAAGATGAGTTTGTACACGATCCCGCAGTTCCTGCGCAAGACCCAGTCCCAGTCCATGGTCGAGTACCAGAAGTCGATCGGTTTTGAAGAGGCTGTGGGGAAATCCACAGGAGAAGACGCCAGCAAGGGTGGCAAGAAGGAAGTCGTGCTGGAGCATATCACCGAGTTCTCCAAACGCATGAGCATGATCACTGCGGTACTGGCGGCCACCATGCAGACGCAGCCATACGATCAAAGCCCGCAGCCCGCTGGGCTCAGCATCGGCGATTGCTGGACCTGGATCGCCCGCATCGCCAACGACGAGCCTGATCTGCTCTCCGGCACGCTCCTGCTCACAATCCTCGAAGTTGCGGGCTTCGAGCTCCAACGAACGTACAAGAAGCAGTTCCACAAGCTGCTCGTGCTCATTGCTCGTGACATCATCCCGCGTCTCAGCAAGAACGCACAGACCGGTGCAGCGAACGCCGCCGGCCAGCTCGAGATGTTTATCACCGAGTACCAGCAGCGTGGCTGCACGATCCCCGAGCCAGCGGCTCGAAAGCTGGAGGAGACCAAGATTTCCCACGTGGACGAGGAAAAGACGGAGAACGGAGGCAGCGGTGGAGGCTACGGCGGCGGTGGCGGATACGGTGGCGGTGGCGGCTACGGAGGTGGACGTGGCGGAGGACGAGGCGGCGGTCGTGGAGGTGGACGAGGCGGTGGTCGACGATACTAGAGGAAAGTACACATCATAAAAGCCAATGGAGTAAGCGAGGAGTATTGTATTCAGTCCCACGCTACTGCACTCAACGTGTCTAGCCGAGACCTGCATGGTTTCAGTCGGATATGGATAAAGGAGGGAGAGAGAGAGAGAGAGCGAGTGAGTGCGTTTACTTGCGCGAGCCGAGCGTTGGCATGACAGTGCCGTACTGGGTCTTCTCGTTGTACTCCCACTGGGCCGTGATGGTCTTCCACTGCGTGTAGAAGTTGATACCGGCCTTGCCGTAGAAGTTGACGTCACCGCGGATCGAGCCACGCGAGCCCGTGAACGAGAAGAAAGGAAGTGGCACCGGGATCGGCACGTTGATGCCGACCTGGCCGACATCAATCTCCTGCTGGAACTTGCGCGCGACGGCGCCCGACGACGTGAAGATCGACGTGCCGTTGCCGTACGGGTTGTTGTTGATCAGCTCAATCGCCTCGTCCAGCGTGTCCACCGACGTGCACACGAGCACGGGGCCGAAGAGCTCCTCGACGTACGCGATGTTCTCCGTGTCCACGTTGTTGAGCACAGTCGGGCCCACGAAGTTGCCGTTCGGGTACTTTGGCACGTTGACGCCACGGCCGTCGAGCAGCAGCTCGGCTCCCTGGTCCACACCGGCCTGGATGAGCTGCTCCACGCGCTCCTTGGCAGCAACCGTGATCAACGGGCCGACGTCCGTGCCTGGCTCGGCACCACCGTTGACCTTGAAGGTCTTGGCCTTGTCCACGATGTCGTGGACCCACTCCTTGGTCTGGCCCACGAAGACCACGACCGACAGGGCCATGCAGCGCTGGCCAGCGGCACCGAAGGCGGCGCCAGCGAGCGCGTTGATGGCGTGCTCCTTGTCGCAGTCTGGCATGATCACGGCGTGGTTCTTGGCGCCAAGGTTGGCCTGCACACGCTTGCCGTTGGCTGAGCCACGGGCGTGGATGTACTCACCGGCCTGGTTACCACCGACGAACGAGATGGCCTTGATCTCAGGGGCGTCGCAGATGAAGTTGACCGCGTCGTGGGCGCCGTGGATGATGTTGAGCACACCGTCTGGCACGCCGGCCTCCTTGGCGAGACGCGCGAGGATCATGGCGGCACCAGGGTCCTTCTCCGACGGCTTGAGGATGTACGTGTTACCCGAGACGATACCGATCGGGAACATCCACAGCGGAATCATGGCCGGGAAGTTGAACGGACAGATACCAGCGCACACACCGAGAGGCTGCTTGTACGAGTAAGTGTCGAGCGAGTTGGCGAGGTTCTCGAGCGTCTCGCCCATCATGAGCGTGCCGGCCGAGCAGGCGTGCTCGACGACTTCCAGACCACGGAACACGTCGCCCTTGGCGTCGGCCAGCGTCTTGCCCTGCTCAAGCGTGATGGACTCGGCGAGCTCGTCCATGTGCTCACGGATGAGGTGCTGCAGCTTGAGCATGACACGCACACGGTGCTGCACGCCGACGTTCTTCCAGGTCTTGTACGCGTCCGAGGCCACCTTGGTGGCATGGCGCATCTCCTCCGGCGTGGACTGTGGCACGCGGTAGATCACCTCGTTGGTGGCTGGGTTCTTGAGGTCGATCCACTTGTCCGTGGTCGAGTGCACGAACTCGCCGTTGATGAAGTTGGGCACGCGCTCGGCCGAGGCCGACGACGCGAAGGCGCGCATGGCCAGCGACGCGCGGCGAGAGACCACGGCCGACGCCGAGGACGAGGACACGCGGCGGAAGAGCATACTGGAGTGACGAGGATGGAGGAAGTCGCGAAGTGAGTGAGGTGGCGACGGCCTGAGAGGATCTGTGGACGAATGACGTTGATCTCGGCACTGTGGGGAGCTCTTGGGGGTTTGCGGTTCCCCAACTTCAACTGAAGGCAATTAAGCCACTGTGAATGGGAGCCTGAGGATACGGACATTTAGTTCCTAACGCAAAGTATTCAAATATTAGATTAATCATACAGGGTTGGAGATGTCATTAAAGGGAGTGTAGAGGGAAAGTGGAACGATCCCTGTTAAGTACGATGACGCATGGGCCGCGGCGCCGCATGCGCTTTGATTGGCTGGTCTATGTGATGAGACGGCTCATCGTGTGGGCCACATTTGATCTACGTGGACCACATCATGGATAAATAGAGAACCCCTGGGGTGCAATTGGTATGACTCACCACCAACTTGGCGCCTGGGAATCTATTGGTCGCGACATTGGCAATGAGTATGCTGATGCGCCGCAGTCGGCGCGCCATCACGGCTGCGTTGACCCACAGCCAGCGATCGAAGACAGCTCGTCAGATTCCGCAGACGCTGTTGGTTCCAACGGTGGGCTTTGATGCCGGATTCATCCACCAGAACCGACGATACAGTCCATTCAGCCACAGATACTTCTGCTCCAGCACCACCAACGACTCCATTCCAGTGCCTCCAGAGACGAATCACGACAATACAGACAATGGCCGTGTGTTATCGCCCAAGAATGACAAGGACGCGTTGTTTCTGAGCGGATTGCGCCGCTTTTACGAGCTCGAGGGCCATTTCTTCGTCCCCACGGACTACGTCGTGTCCTCTCCACCCACCGGCTCCACAGACCCTGACGTCTTCGACGAGAGCGCTGCGTGGCCTGAGGAGCTCTGGGGCTTCCCTCTGGGTGTGCGCATGCGCAACTTTGCTCGAGGCATGACGAACGACTACAAGAAGGCGATGCTCAAGAGCGTGGGCTTCCCGTACGACGACTGGAAGACGTACGTGTGGGAGGAGCAGCTCATGCCGTCGCTGCAGGCGTTCAAGCAGCTCGAAGGCCACACGTTCGTGCGGTTCCCGCACGTCGTTCCAATGGACGACCCGCGCTTCCCGAGCTGCGCGTGGGGCTTCAAGCTGGGCTTCGCTGTGGCTCTGCTGCGTCAGCAGCGAGAGACGCTCTCGCCCGAGCAGCTCGCGACGCTCAATGACATGGACTTCATCTGGACCGAGAACCACTTCAAGCTCAAGGTGCTGTTCATCCCTGCGCTCGCGCGGTTCAAGGAGATCTTTGGCCACACGGAGGTGCCCAGCAAGTTCGTGATCCCGGAAAGCGCCGACGAGTCGCTCTGGCCGTCGAGCGTCCACGACACCAAGCTCGGATACCTGTACGGCTGCCTGAAAACGGGCTTCTTCGACACGGAGACTGTCGCAGACTGTGCGTCGGAGCTCCAGGCGATCGGCGTGTTTGAGGCGGCCGGCGCACAGCGCGTGTGGACCAACACAGTGCTTCCAGCACTGAGTGTGTTCCCGGAGGTGTACGGCCACCGTGAGATCCCAAGCGACTTTGTCGTACCCAGTGAAGCGCCGTGGCCTGAAACAGCGTGGGGGTACCAACTTGGCTACGTGGTCCAGTGTTCGCTTAAGGAGGGAGTGTTCTCGGACCAAGTGACCTCGAGCAAGCCGGAGCTACGCAAGCTTGGGTACCGATGGAACGTGCTGTTTGGCCGTTGGGCGAGACAGCTTCTGCCAGGACTGCGAACGTACAAGGAAGTGTACGGCCACTGCGATGTGCCACCGACATTTGTGGTGCCGAACGACGAGCCGTGGCCGGAGGAGTCTCGCAAGTACCACCTCGGACGCCAGCTCCAGCTCGTGCGGAAGCTCGGCCGGGCGTCGCCTGAAGTCATGGATGGCGTGGACGAGTTTGACGCGTTGGGCTTCAAGTTTAACGTCGCCGAGAGCGATTTCATCGAGAAGATCCTGCCGTCGCTCCACACGTATGCTGCCAAGTACGGCCACTGTGACATTCCACGCGGGTTTGTCGTCCCCAGTGACGACTCGTGGCCGCAGAAGGCGTGGGGACTCAAGCTCGCGACCGCCGCCAGTGCCATTCGTGCTCGCAAGCAGTATCGCAAGCAAGTCGACGAGCACCGCGACGAGCTCAAGGTCCTGGGCTTCTCGTGGCCGATCCCGCACACGACCTCAGGCGTGGACCGCGATATCGTGCAGCCGTGTCTCGCGATCTACAAGGAAGTGTTCGGCGAGGACGCCATGCCAGACCCCGACTTCGTGGTGCCTGCCAACGACAATCGATGGCCAGTCGAGGCAAGCGGCTTCAAACTTGGCCGGTGGTTGCAGACTCACGGACGGCGGCGTCGACTGACGAACGAGATCGGGTCGCGTGAGTCGGCTGGTTCTCCGGCGACACGTGCGACTCCAGGGCGGCCTGCACGACGAGCAGCTAAGCTTGAGCCCCACCAGGAACTGTACTGGAACGATGTGCTCATGACATCATTCCAGGCGTACGCCAGTCTCCACGGCTCCTGCAGCGTTATGGAGGATAACTTCATCGTGCCCAACGAGGCGCCATTCCCACAGATCGCCTGGGGACTCAACCTTGGACTGCGTGTGCGCTACATCCGCCACCACGACCGATACGCCGCCGAAGTCGAGAAGTACCGAGCCCAGTTAGAGGAGCTGGGCGTCGTGGAGAGCACAGATGATGCAGAGAGGAAGTAAACAACAAGCAAATGCAAACGACTTCAAACCTGGGTTGAAGGGAACTGGGTTGCTTGTGTGGATGCTGTGATAGGAGAAGGCGAGGAGCTGGACAATGAAGATCCATGATGCACCCTTGAGCATATCCACCACACCTCGAAAGGTAGATGCTAGCCTACACTACTGGTAACGTTAACGTGAAAAACTTCATGAAGCAAAACTCAAGTTGCAAATCGTGACTATTTTGTTGATTTTTACGAGTTGAACCATGCAGACGCAACGGAATGCTCAGTGGCCGCCAGCACAGGACACGAGGCGAGCTCAGGTGCAGCAGTCGTCGACTTCTTAAGCACCGAGGCTGCCGTAGGCCGCGCAGAACGGCTCGAACTCGTCCACGAGCTTCTTCACGTTCACGCCCGCCGT
>JAADVL010000802.1:0-14502 GCA_023334995.1 Pythium sukuiense | reverse complement strand
GAGAGAGAGAGAGAGAGAGAGAGAGAGAGAGAGAGAGAGAGAGAAGAGGATAGAGAGAGAATAACTGACTGACGGATTGTTTTTTGTATGGCATGCAGCGTACGAGAACCGCATCCGCGACCAGAAGCTGCGCATGGAGATCACGCAGGCCAAGAAGCTCAACGACGAGTACCTCGAGCGCGTGGAGCAGTCCAAAATGTTCGAGAAGATGGGCGAGCGCAAGGCCGACAGGCGCCAGGACAATGCGGCCGAGACCGACAAGATCCGCCGCACGTTCCAGCAGAAGGCGCCCGCCAGCAGCAAGGAGCAGCGGTCGCTGACCGAGGCCTCGGGCGGCGCCGAGCTGCTCGACAAGGTCTTCGCCAAGAAGCGACGAACCGACTGATCCAAATGACTCATTGTAGATTTTTTGTACTATTTGTCGTTGTTCGCTGGAGAGCTTCACACGCTTGTGAGCATGCCTCCACCACCCTACATGCACGCACATGCCCTTCTACAGCTCTTCCTTGGTCGTCTCCGACGCGGCCTTTGCCACAGCCGCCTTGACACGCGCCACAGGGTCGTTGAAACGGCCGCTGCCGCTGTCGGTCTCGGTCTCGGCCTCGGTCTCGGTCTCAGCGACCTCGTTCTCCAGCGGAATGAACACGGTCTGCGTCTCGCCGTCTTCCGGCTTGCCGGCGAACTCGAGCAGCACGACGTCGCCGTGCTTGATCGTCCACTTGTGGCCCTTGAACGTCGTGTACAACGCACGGCCGTGAGGCTCGATGGTCGTCATCTTCGTGCTGGACCAGTACAAGTCCACCGCACGCTCCGACGGGTTCTGGAAGATGACGCTGAACTTGGTCTTCTCCGTCGTCGAGTCGTCCAGGCCGTAGCGGCGCTTGTTCCAGACCCACAGGTTGGCGCCCCACTTGGTACCGTCGAGCACTGGGCAGCCGCCGTGGAGAGACATCGGGTCCAGCTCACCGTTGGGCTTCTGGCTGTAGAAGAGCACTGCGTGGGCCTTGCGCGGGTACGCTGCGAGCTTGGTGGAGCACTTGGTGACCATCTCGTGCTCCCAGGAGCTGGACTCGAAGAGCTCCGAGCCGCGGGCCTGGTAGTCGCTGACGTCAGCCGGGTGGCCGTAGCTCTCAGGGAGGCCCTCGGGCATGTCGGCGAGTGGGAACACGGTCTGGCCGCCGCGCGTGACGTTGGAAAGATACATGAACACGGTCGCGAAGCGGTTGGAGCCGCCCTCCGAAGGGTCCCAGTTCCACTCCTGGGTCGTGTGCTTGTCGAAGTAGTCGGTGTGGGCGATGTACGCCTGCTTCTGCTTGTAGCGCAGCAACTGGAGCCCGTCGCACATGTCGTCCTGGTACTCGCCGAGCGACAGCACGTCGAACACGCGCTTGCGGATGGCCACGGCGGTCTCCGAGACCTGGTCGAACGCGTTCTCGCTCGTGCGGTGCGGCGACTTCTTCTTCTTGCCGTTCTGGTGGCCCACGCTCGACTGCTGCAGCTTGTTGTGCTCGTCGTCGATCTCTAGGATGCGCTCGATGAGCTTGTCCGCCTCGGCGTACGTGAAGAAGTTGTGCAGGTGGAACGTGCGCGGCGACTCGCTCAGCGACTCGACCACCACGGACTTGCCCGTCGGACTGTCCTTCGGGTTCACATACACGCGGTGGCCGAGCTTCACGAACGGAAACACGAAGTGCAGGCCCGCGGCGACCAAATAGAGACGGTCGCCGTTGGCGATGTCGCCGTACGAGCCCAGCAGCTTGCCATTGCCATTGAAGACGCGCTCCGCGACGGCCGAGACAGGCGCGGCGTCCGTGGTCTTGACGGTCTCGACCTCCACGAACTGCGAGAGATACTCGGCCAGCTCCCGTCCGTCCTTGTGCTGCAGCAGGTCGGCGCTGAGCTGCATCTGCACGCCGCCCGTGGAGTAGCCGTTCTTGTACAGCGTGACGCTCTTGGCGGCGTGGAGTTCCGCGAGCGAGCGGTCGGCGACCGTGAGCTGGAACTTCTCATGCAGGTGCTCCCAGTTCAGGTACATCAGCGCCAGCGCCACGCAGCACGTGAGGTAGCCGCCGAACCTGGACGCCTTGCCCATGGTGATGCTGGGTGTTGTGTGCGTCTTTCTCGTTTGGCAAATGAGCTCTTCGTGCTCGCAGCTTTTGGGATTCGACAACGGACACGACGACGTCCGCTTACATCCACGTTACACTTGATTCTGGTATGAACGTTAGATTGGAGGTAAAGAGCTGACGACTCAGCGCGTGTTTCGACTCCCAGAGAGCCAGAGAGATGATCACAGGCCCGCTCAGAGGAAAGAGAATCAGGTAATTCGACTCAATGACAACCAATCAAAATGCTTCATTAAGATGTATACTCAGACTCCGACCGAGAAAGGCTTCTACGGTCGCATGGAGACGAGCTGGTCGTGTGAAGAACGCAAGGATACTGCTGGATATCAAGGGGGTTACGACGGGCGCTTCATGCGCGTCCGCGATTCCTGTCTATCCTGTCGCTACGGCCATTGGTATGTATGCACTCTACAGCAAGTGGTTCTTGACGAGCTTCTGGTACTTCTGGTAGGCGAAGCCGAAGACGCCAGCCAGCGCCACGACCAGGAAGAAGAACGGCAAGCGCCAGCTCGACGACGCCACCACCAGCTCGCCCTCCACCTTGCTCTCGATCTTCTGCTGAACGTCGTTCTTCACGCTCTCCAGCTTCTCGCCGATCTTGTTGTTGACCATGTTGTTCATGCGCTCCGTCAGCTTCTGGATCCTCTCGTGGTTGTCGCGCTCCTTGGCGCGCAGCTTCTGGACCGTGTTGTGGGTCATCTCCTTGAGCTCTTCGAACCAGTGCTCCGATTCGACGTGGAAATTCGAGATGAACTTCTGCAGGATCACGATCTTGCAGTTCTGGTCGCAGGCCGCGCTGTCCATGAGGGTGTCAAAGTCCTTCGAGTAGTTGTGCGTCCAGACCTCGGCATCAGCGTGTGAGACACCGTAGTCCTGGAGGTCGTCAAAGCTCTGCAGCTTCAGGATATCGTGGTTGTCGGCAAGCGAGCCCGTCGACGCCGTGATGCCGATAGTCGCGTGGCGCAGCCATTCGGCCGAGAAGGGCAGCGTGCCGTCGTAGCACGCCGTCCAGTGGCCTTCCGACTTGGGGTCCACTTCCAGCGTGAGCTGGTTGCGGTCGAGTTTGATGCGGATGCGCGATGAGCTGTACACAGGGTCAAACGCAGCGCTTCCCGAGTGGTAGCGGAACGCAGCGTCGCAGCCCAGCTTGTTCTCGTCGTTGAGAACGTCAAGCGTCTTTGTGCCGTCGTTGATCTGCACCGTGATGTCCTTGTGGCCGCCCTTGTGCTCCACGTTGCGGAACGTGTCCAGCACGATACCCACACCGTAGAACTTGTCCGTGAAGCCATGGTTGTCGCCCGGCGCGTGCGTCTTCTCGTGCGTGAACCACAGCCCGATGCCGTCTCCGAACCATCTCTTGCCCTGGCCGTGGATGCGGTAGGTGAGCACGGCCAGCAGTTGGTCGTTGTTGATGGTCTGCTTGCTCCAGATGTGGCCGCGCTTGCTCTGGCGGTCGGGCGTGAGGCGGATGAAGTTCTTCTTGACCTCCGTGGAGCCGCCCGTGAGGAAGTGGTCGCTGACGACGCGGTTGCCCGCGCTGTCGATCTTGTCGTACTTGTCGCCGAAGCTCAGCTCCTTGACGGGCGTGGCTGTGGTCGTTGGCAGCAGCAGCGCCGCCGCACAGAGCAGCGATTGCAGGAACACGCGCATCATTGTCAGTTCACTCGCTAGTGTCGGAGGGAGAGCAATGCGATTGATGTGGAGATGGCGATGACCGGCGGTCGCCCGCTAGAAATTGCCACGTGGGGAGCTCCACTTTATTAGAGCGCCGTCGGCGGTCGAGGTCCAGATGGAGAGTTCAGAGCCAAACGAAACGTCCATATGGACCGTTATCAGAACTGCTCCAGCCGGTTCTTGAAGGGAGCTGCTCCTCCGAGTTGGTCCGATGAAAGGCATCAGCACGAAGCGCACCAACCGCATGAAGCATGGCACAGGATGGATAGCTACGTACTAGTACTGTATGTAGATCAACGCTTTGTACTGCATCCATATAGAGTTTGGGTACTTGATCGCGGAGGACTATGGGGGCGTCTAGAGCAGGTGCGACTTCATCAGCGCCACGTACTTGCGGTACGCGTAGAAGGCGCCGGCGCCGAGGCCGACCACCAGCAGGAAGAACGGCGTCTTCCAGCCGCCCGACGCGCTGGCGTTCTCAGTTAGCTCCTTGGTGATCTTCGAGTTGACCTCCTCACCCAAATCGCGGTGCTGCTCGTCCAGCGTCGTGTCGATCTTGCGGCTCACCTGTCGCTCGATGTCGGCAACGCGACGCTCGTTCTCCTGCTCCTGGTTCTTCAGCTTGGCGACGTTGTTCACGGTCTTCTCCTTCAGATCGGAGAAGCGGTGCTCGGCCTGGATGCGGAAGTTGTTCAGCTCCTTCTGGAGCACAGCGATCACGCAGTCGGTGCCGCAGCTCGGCGAGTCGAGCCACTTCATGTAGTCCTTGGACACCGAATGCAGGATCACGTCGGCATCCACAGCAGAGATGCCGTTGTCCGACACATCGGAGAAGGCGTCAAATCGGATGATGTCGTGGTTGTCAGCGAGCGCTCCGGTCGCGCCCGTGATGCCGATCGTCGTGCTCGACAGCCAGTTGCTAGCGAATGGCAGGTTCACCTCCGCGCACGCTACCCAGCGGCCGTTGCTGGCAGCGTCGACTTCCACCGACAGCGTCGTGCGGTCGATCTTGACCTTGATGCGCGACATGCTGTGCACAGGATCGAAGGCCGCGCTCTTCTCGTGGTATCGCACGGCGGCGTCGCAGCCCACACGCACCTCGTCGTTGATCTGGTTGATGTTCTTGGTTCCGTCGTTCACCTGGATGCTGACATCCTTGTGGCCGCCCTTGTGCTCCGGGTTGTTGAACGTGTCAATGATAATGCCCACGCCATTGAACGAGTCCGTGAAGCCGTGGTTCGGGCCCTGCACGTAGCCGCGCTGGTTGGTGAACCAGAGACCGATGCCGTCGCCGAACCAGCGCTTGCCCTGGCCCGAGATGCGGAACGACATGATCGCCGAGAAGGTCTCGCGGTTGAGCGGCTCGCGCTGCCACAGGTACCCACGCTTGCTCTGGCGGTCGGTAGTGAGGCGCACGAAGTGCTTCTTCACGTCGGCGCTGCCGCCGTAGCTCCACGTATCATTGACTAGGCGTCGTCCCTCGCCGTCCAAGCGGTCGAACGGCGGCTTGAAGGAGAGCTCGTCGATGCGGTCGGCGGCCACAGGCTGCACGGCCACGGAGGAGAAGGCTGCGCACACGCAGAGCAGCGCGGATGCGATGGAGACGCCGCGCATGATGGCAGAGGAGAGTGGGGATATGGCGACGCCGCTGATCAATTCCGCGACGCGTGACGTGGAGCGCACTGGGAGCCGGCCTTCGAGCCTGTGGTAACGCATACCAGTTAGTAAAGGAGATACAGTTCCACGATCGGGTCGGATCTGAGTACCCCTCGATAAGGACACATGTCGTTTAGTGACATTGACCTTTGAACCTTGCACGCGAGGTTGAATCAATGAATCGTCAGTGCGATTTGCCGTCGTCCAGCGCTGAAGACTGTCGGCAACTCCAACATGGGTTGAACCTCGGCCGTGAGTGATGAACAGATGCGTTGCATCGCTCGGGGTGTTTGATGGTCCCATGCATCAATCTCGACTGTCGCTTTGAGTAACCCCAACATGGCTGCATTTGGTTCGCGCCAACACTTCACCGCAACGTCGCAAAGTGAGACTTGGCGAAGAGCTCTCCGCCACACCATCGCAACACCACGCAGGGCACTGGCTATGTGAAGCCA
Source organism: Pythium sukuiense (assembly GCA_023334995.1). Lineage (NCBI taxonomy): Eukaryota > Oomycota > Peronosporomycetes > Pythiales > Pythiaceae > Pythium > Pythium sukuiense. Next base: position 8,591 of record JAADVL010000802.1, on the reverse strand, counting down.
GGGCGCCTAAAGTACTGTATGGATGGACCATGAATCAAACGGCGGCGAGTGATGTTGTTGCCTGCCTGCCTCCCTCCTCAACTCCCAGTCAACTGGCCTCACTCTCTCTCTCTCTGATTGATCTTTCTTTCGCTTAGGGTCCATCACGTGACTGTACTCCAGTCCGCCCGCCCTCTCAGGCAGTGAAAAACCTCGAGGTTTTATGCCTGTGACGTGAGGTTTTTCGGCTGCCCACCCGCCCGCCGTGTGGTGTGTCAGAGAGAAGCCTCGTTCTTGAGGGAAAACCATCGCATCAGCCCCACGGCGACTGCGCGCCGACGACCAAGCAGCTCTCTACGTGCAGGCGTCGAGTACGCGCGTACATCCATCCACTCGCACAGCTAACGTAGGTATCCACGTGCGGTGTCCGCGTCTCTTCAATCGCGCTCTAACGCTCGCAATCTGTGTCCAAAGTCAGCGATCCGACCAGCGCTATGGAGTACGAAGTGCTCTGGGGCGACGGGCCCCTGGGGCTCACGCTGCGGCCGGATCTGGGTGAGGACATGCCGCCCGTCGTGGGCCGCATCACGCGCCTGGACTCGGCCGCCGCGCTCGCGAAAGTCGCAGTCGGAGACATGCTCGTGAGCATCAACGGCATCGACACGGCGCGCCAGGGTTACGACCACGTCGTCGACCTGCTGCAGCGCATCCCGCGCCCCGCCACGCTGCGCTTCCGCGTGCCGCGGCCCATGGCCAACATGCCTGGACTGCCGCGCGTTCAAAGCATGAACGGCCAGCAGCAGCGCTCGTCACGCACGCTGGCTGCCCAGGCGCGCGGCTCCACGTCATCCGTGTCCTCCAGTGGCTCGGCCCCAGGCATGCCGATGCCCTCGCGTAAGCACGAGCAGTACACAGTCGTGTGGACCGAAGGCCCGCTGGGCATGATCCTGCGGCCCGACGATGACGACGTCCACGTGCCGTGTATCCGCAAGATCACGGGCAAGGGCGCCGGCACAGGCATGGAGCGCGCCGCCGTGGGCGACGTGCTGGTGGCCGTGAACGGCCAGGAGACCAAGACGCTGGGCTTCCGCAGCACCATCTCGCTGCTGAAATCCATCCGCAAGCCCGCCGTGCTCAAGTTCAAGCGCATGCACCGCCGACTGTCGCGCCGTCGCTCCTCGCGTGAAGACGCGTCTGGAGGCGGCTCGTCGTCCATGTCGGGCCTTCCCTCGGGCGGCACTTCCCACTCGATCACGGGCGTCTCGCCTGCTGGACTGCCGCACATGGGCGCTGGCTCCATGCCCAGCAGCGGTCCGAAGGAGTATGGTGCGTATGACATTGTGTGGCGTGAAGGAGACCTGGGACTCAAACTCAAGCCTGGAGACCGCGACGTGCCCGTGTTGAGCAAGCTCACGGGCAAGGGAACGGCCAGCGGACTGCAGAACGCCACGGTGGGCGACGAACTCGTGTCGGTGAACGGCGCACTCGTGGAAGGCCAGGCGTACCACGACACACTGCGCATGCTCAAGCACTCGGTGAAGCCCGCGGTGCTTCGCTTCCGGCCAGGACGTGACCGTCGCGCGTCAGGCATGTCCATAACCTCCAATGTGTCCACTCAGTCGGCGCCAAGCACGAACCGCGAGCACCAGCGCGTCCGCAGCGGCCACGTGCCGATCTACGACACGGGCCGCACGCCACCCAGCAGGCCCGTGCCGCACATACCAAGTGGCCACTCTTCCTACAAGCCGCCGTCACGGTCGCCGAGTGGCGAGCGCGTAAAGAAGAAGAAGAAGATCCCACTGCCACTGGCGAAGGAGGTCGTCGCGGCGTCGCAGGGCGTGGAGCTCAACCAGGCCATGTTTGCTGGTATACCGATCGTGGCGATCGAAGAAGGCTCCCACGAGGCGCACCTGCTGCGTGTGGAGGCTAAGATGTACATCACGGCCAAGGGAGACAAGCCGCCGGCCAGTCGCAACGGCCTGTCAGCGAAGGAGGCGCTGGTGCAGGCAGAACGAGAGGCGCAGCTGCTACAGGAGGCGTTGGAACGTGTGAAGAACCAAGCCAAGGCGTACGAACACGCGCTCGAGAACCAGAAGCGAGAGCAGTTGCTGGCATCGGCGACGCGAAACAAATCGGGCGAAGTGGTCCAGAAGCACAACTTGCTGCTCAACGAACTGACAGACCGCATCGCTGGCCTGAAACGCGACTCGTACAGTGAAATGGACGTCGTGCCGATGACGCTGGACGACCCAGAGCACATCCAGGGTTTGATGGACGACTTGCAGAGCGTGATGAACATCCCTGTGGTCGTGCCGTCGACCAAGTACTGTGCCGAGTGTGGCGCCACCGAGAAGGAGTCGAAGCTCGACCTGGACGACGATGGCCAGTACTACTGCAAGGACTGTTGGGAAAACTTCCTCAGCACTCCAGGTGCCGACACAGTTCCAATTTCAGAAGATTACGCGTTGCCCTCTCCAGTGCAGCCAGCTCCCGCGCCTCCATCACCACCACCTGCGCCTGTAGCTCCCGAGAAGCGGTATGTTCCGGACCTTCCGCCACCAGCAGCTACACTTTCGCCACCGCAGCCATCACTCAGCAAGGGCGAAAGCATGTCGTCCCTGTCGCGATTGTCCTCGGTGGAACGTGAACAGGAAGAAAAGGACGCGCGAGTGGAAGCTGAGAAGAAGTTGCTCGAGCTGAAGGCCATGTCTCGCACTGGCTCGATGCGCTCGATGGAACGCCAGGGTTCCAGCCTCAACGCCGCTGACCGAACGCGTCGAGAACGTCGCGGACTGGAGGAATTGGCCCAGGCATTGGAGGAATTAGAGGCGCGTGCACGAGCGGAAGGTAACATGACGCTCGCAAAGAAGCTGGGTTCGCAGCGAGCACACGCGATGGCGGAAGCACGCGCCGAGCAGGAGAAGAAGCTGAACGGCAGCTCCCCGTACTCATCGATGCGCGACCTCACAGCCGAGCCAGAGTACACACGCAGCTACCGTAATGGAAAGAACGGATCGTCGACGCCGCTCAGCAGCAGCTACGACGGCCCGACCAGCACTATTGCCAAGGCTGTTGAGAGCGACAGTGACCTGCCTCCTCCGGTCGGTCTCAAGCGATCGGTGACCTTGGACTCACCGTACTCGTCGTCGTCCAAGCTGACTGAAGGCGTGGCTGCGATGTCGCTGGAGGCGGCTGCGGCCTCGACGGAAGTGACACTGGCGGCAGCGCCTGCTCCTGCGAACGACTACGATGACGTCAACTCAGACGAAGAAGCTGAGGACCAGGTCGGCGGCATGAGCGATGACGAGCACGACGTGCTGCGTGAGCAGGAGGAGAAGAACTACGCGATGGCCAAGCAGCTGGGCGAGGCGCAGAATGTCATCGAGCGTGCGCGCATGTCCATCATGCTATCGGGCGACGACGTCGCGGAGGACGTCAACAGCGCGCTGGGCCTGAGCGAAGAGCAGATCTTCCTGTTCAAGAAGCTGACGAGCCAGGCGGACGAGCGCATGTCCACGGTCGATCGCCTGCATCCCGACGTGGACGACTCGGACTCGGACTCAGACTCGGACGAATCGGTCATGGACGCGGACGGCGACGACGACGGCGAGGACAGAGACGAGGACAGAGACGACGACGGAGAGGAGGACGACGAGGACGAGGGCGTGTGGATCTAAGCGTGTGGCGTGCGTGGTAGCAAGCAGACTGGGGCCGTGAGTCAGTACTAACCGTAAGTAGATACCCGTGCGTCTTGGCCGTGCCGTATTCCTGTTTATTCACGGACGAGCTCGCTTCATAGATTGCCAATACAGTACTAGTACCAATCCGACACGAGCTGTCGTCCTCTGTCCTGTAAAATCATCGTCGCACAGGAAGCACGACGAGCGTGAGATGTGAGTGGGCCATTGTGAAGTGAGCCCCTCACTCCGATGTCACAAGTCGCAGGTCGACGATGCGTGTCAATCGTCATCACGCCTTTGATTGGCTCAAATACGGATCTATTACAGCCAATAGGATGTCCCAAAATCTGTTCTTTGTTGGCGTTGGTGCAAGTGGGGGTCTCTCCTATCGGCGGGAGGGACAACATCGCCAACGCCAACTTTCGCCAACAACCAAACCGCCAACAAGCGCCAACCGTAGTTTGTGGGAATCAGGTGGAAATGGCAAACGGCAACGCGAATGGCGACGGCGGCGCTGCCGCTGGCGAAGAACCCGCGCCGCCGCAGGGTCTGCTGGACCGCGCGTGGCCTTTCCTGCGCATGTTCCTCATGTGGTACGCGTTCCAGACCTTCATGGGCACGATGGGCTTCAACAACCAGGTGCCGACCACCGGCGGACGCGGCGTGGACAACGGCCTCCAGAGCGTGGAGCCGCTCGCCGAGGAGCTCTCGTCCGTCTCTGCCGCTGCCTCCGTGCAGCCTGAGGACACCGCGCTGGTGGGCGACGCGGCGGCGGCGCAGGGCGGACTCAAGGGCCACTTCCGCAACGCGTTCCTGCCCGGAGACCGCATGGCGCTGCGCGTGTACGTGTCGCCGGCGCCGCGCTTCTCGTTCGCCGACGTGGACGCCGCCACGGAGCGCGAGCAACTGCGCTGGTTCGTCAAGGACCTGACGTACTCGTCCGAGACCAACGCCGCGCGAGAGGACGGCCAGTGGACGCAGACGCTCAACGTGACGGTGGACGAGCAACTGCTGCGCAACGGCTCGCTGTTCGCGCACGTGTTCCTGACCAAGGCCGGCTTCTCGCCCAACCCGGACGACGACGAGTACGCGTCCACCGCCACCACGTACCACAGCATTGAGCTCACGACATTCCGCCCGCGCCCCAAGGTCGTGAAGAAACGCAACTTGTTGGCGTCCGCGACGGAGGAAGACGACGCCGTGGCTAGCGACAGTGACAAGGCCGTTGAGCCTGTGGAGGACGTGGACCAGTCGACGTTCGTGAGCTTCTGGAAGCCCGCGCTGACAGTGAACGTGGTGTTCGACACGTCCGTGTTCTCGTACAAGACGCAGCCGCCGCCGTTCCTGCGTCCGTACTTGGACTTTGACAAGGCCACGAACACGTACCTGCCCGTGCTGTACCCGAACGAGTTCTGGACGCTGGAGGAGCACCTGCTGCCCATCAACGCGACGCTGACCACGCTGCCGCTGGAGCTGGCGTTCTATCCGCTGCCCGTGTACAAGTTCGCGCTGTACACGCAGATGGAGCAGAACTTTAAGAACCAGGAGAGCGCCGGCGCCACCACGCGCAAGGACACGGACCAGATCAAGCGCATGTTCATCGAGACGAACCCGTACCTGCTGGGCGTGACCATGATGGTGTCGCTGCTGCACTCGCTGTTCGACTTCTTGGCGTTCAAGAACGACGTGAGCTTCTGGAAGAACCAAAAGTCGCTGGCCGGACTCTCGCTGCGCACGATCGTGCTCAACACGTTCTTCCAGCTCGTGATCTTCTTGTATCTGCTGGACAACGACACCTCGTGGATGGTGCTCGTCAGCTCGTTCGTGACGCTGCTCATCGACATTTGGAAGATCAAGAAGGCCGTCGTGTTCTCGCGCGACGCCAACAACAAGCTCGTGGTCTCGGGCGTCGAGAGCTACGCCGACTCGCCGACCGCCGAGCACGACCGCGTGGCCGTGGCCCACTTGTCGTACGTACTGTACCCGCTGATCATGGGATACGCCGTGTACTCGCTGGCGTTCGGCGAGCACAAGGGCTGGTACTCGTGGGTCGTCAAGTCGCTCACCAGTTTCGTGTACATGTTCGGCTTCATCATGATGACGCCGCAGCTGTACATCAACTACAAGCTCAAGTCGGTGGCCCACTTGCCGTGGCGCGCCATGGTGTACAAGTCGCTCAACACGTTCATCGACGACCTGTTCGCGTTCGTGATCAAGATGCCGTGGATGCACCGCCTCTCGTGCTTCCGAGACGACCTCATCTTCTTCATCTATCTCTACCAGCGCTGGATCTACCCAGTGGACGCCAAGCGCACGAACGAGTTCGGACAGGGGGGCGAGGACGAGGGTGGCGACAAGAAGGAGGGAGAGACGCAGACCATCGAAGCCGCCGCAGTGGACGCGACGGAGACCAGAACCACAACCACCAGCAGCAGCAGTGTGACGGAGGAGACCACAACGACCACGAAGGCGCCGTCCAAGTACCTCAAGATCACGAAGCGCACCAAGACGTCGACCACAACCGAGACGACGCAGGAGGCGTCCAGCTAGACTAGATGAGACGAGACCAGGATTTCTAGCTGTGTGTTGTGTTTCATAGATTTCTTCATTGTCACTCGCACTCCATTCGCCACTGACTGAGCCATGAGATCCATACTCTCACGAAGCAACGAGTGAACAGTGGAAAAGGAAAATGATCTCTCATTAGTGTTCTAAGTTAAGTTACGAAAGGCAAAATCAATGGCTTCTCCGACTCGGACGTTCAGCGGAGTTGGCGGTTCGGTGGACACATCGCGACAAAATCCTCGAACGCTGGTTGTTCTTGGCCTTCGTGTCTCTCGAGGACGAAGCAGATGCGGTCAAAAACTCTTGGGAGTGGCTCCTCGAGCCGGAGAAAGTCGTAGTCCACGACGAGGCGGGTGACAAGGCGAATGAGAGAACACGACAGTGGCACATTGCCGGTGAGTTTGTCCTGGATGTACTCATCCAGAGCTGTGTCGACTACAACTGACATTCGGAAGAGGGTTAGCGCGGTGTGCACAGCTCCATAACAAACGACTGTGTACTTACGGTCGTTCCCTTCCTCCCGATCGTCGCTGGTGTTCTCCGTCGGCTGATCGGACGGCCCGAACGCCTCTGTAATGAGGCCGCCTGGCACCCAGATGATCCCCGCGTCCTCCTCCGAGTAGGTGACTGAGCGGGGAGGCTGAGCAACCAACTGCGTGAGCGCTTCGAAGAACTCGGCGGCCTTGCGCGTGACTGACAACACGATGCCCATGGTGGTTGCTGTTGTGGTCGGGTGGCTTGGGTGTTGGGCGGCAAAATCGGAAATGAAGTCAAAAGCGGGGAGGCGCGAACGGAACATGGCGAGAGCCCGGGCGGCCAGCCGCAGATTTCTGTCCATGCCAAACTGTTGCTTTTGTCGATTGTATGGGCAGCAGCTCAGTTGTTGGCGCTTTTCGCTCGCTGCGAATGGATTCTCGCATGCGAGTTTCCTCTCCAAAATATCAAATCACGGTAATCTCCTTGTCGTTTTTTTCAAAGTTCTCATCAATTCACTCACGGCTTTTGGCATTTTTCTATTAGCTGGTACAAATCTTGTGAAACGCCAACTTCAATTCCCACCGAGCCACTGGGTTTGAGAGTTGAAGTTGGCGTTTCACCATGAATCACACCAATGGTCGAGCGAGCCAGACGCGAATTCACCGACGCGAGCGGCCAGAAGAAATTTTGTCGGAGGAGACAGGACGGAAAGAAAACCCGACAAAACGATGGGTTGAGAGGAATTTGTTGGCGTTGGTGTTTGATGAATTTGTTGGCGTTGGTGTTGGTGTTCAGCACACGTTTCAATTGACTCTTCGCATTTAGTCCGTACAGACTTCCACATCTATTACTCTACAGTTCGATGCGCCAACGAACCGTGCGAGCACGCTGATCGGACTGTTGTTGTGGACCCATCCATTCCGTGGCGCTCACCTCAACGAAGTTACAGTAGAAGCAGTCCGTTCGGCCGCACGAACATGGATTCCGTGGTCGCCGTGATGCGATCGATGACCTCTTCGATGCGCACTGCTAGTCGGCTCGTGGCTCGCGGGTACGAGTAGTGAAGGCTCTCTCGGCGAACGGTTGCATAATGGAGGATGTCGTTCTCGTAGTGACTTGACGACTGGAACACCGTGGGAGGCCCGAACACCACGAGCTCGGGCTCGGTCGAAGGACGCGGGGTCTGCGTCATTGAGGCCGTTGGCGATGGGTCGCGATTGCCAGCTTGGGCGATCGAGTTGTCGGCCGCTGGATGGACGACTGGGTTGACGCGGGGCGCCGAGTGGGCCGTCGCAGCAGCGGCTACGGCGACGGCAGCAACGACGACCGACGCGCGTGGCACGACGCGTGGGGTGACCCGTGGGGGAACGCGCACAAACGGAGAGAAGCGGTGCGCGTGCTGCGAGCGCATGAACGCGGCCTTCTCTGGCGGCGGCGCCATCTTCGGCACGAGCATGTCCGTGAAGAAGCTCGTGTACGACGCCAGCGTGCGGTGGAACGTGGCCTTGGCGTTGTCAACCATGTCGCACGCAGTGTGGAGGGCCATGATGACGGGCTGTAGCGGCGCAGGCAGCACGTCGTGGTCGAAGAGCGAGAGGTGGTAGATGGTCATCGTAGCCGTGGCGGGTTGGTTGGTAAGCGGTCTCTCAGGCGATGGAGACGGCGGTCGGTGGTCGAGTAGATGGGAGCTGACTTGAGTCAGTCGCTGTTTCTGAGAGCTGCGGGTGCGCACTCGGGAGCAAATTCGAGAATGAGCAGCTACGCTGAGCCGCGGAGGTGTCCTCCTACATCTCTGCAGCTCTGATGGCTCGGTGATGTGCGTGTAGGTGTCGGAAGTCGCACGTATCTCACCGCCATTCTCTCAGCATTCTTGGCCTTCTTCTAGCCTCG
>JAADVL010000801.1:0-14530 GCA_023334995.1 Pythium sukuiense | reverse complement strand
TGGCAAGTAGACCGATCACTGTGAGAGAACAACATGCTCTACTCGCCATGGCGTGAGTGCGCGCAATCACGTACGCCCCGCATCTTGTGCCTCCGCCGACCCAATCGAAGCCACAGCCACAGCCACAGCCACAGCCACAGCCACAGTCCGACATCCCAACATAGCCGTGTGAGAGTGCCAACAACGCCACCAAAGCTTGAGCGCCACAGTCATAGACACTGACTCCGATTCGGTCAGAGAGTCCGATAGTTGGAGCCAGATATCGACAGAGATTGGAGTTGGAGTCTCGCAACAGACTTGCAGTCGCACGTCCGAGCAACGTAGGGTATAGGTTTCAGGCTGCAGACCGGAGGGTATCGAGTCTGCGGACATCTGTGCTGTATGTTGTGAAGCATGTGTCCGTGGAGGTGCTCCGCCTGAACGCGTGCCAACGAAGCGGAGATCCGCTGTACAGCAGACGACGCATGAGTACCCAGCCCACGAACATCTACGACGGCAGAACTTACCTCAACGTCGGTGCGAACTTTTCGAGATGCCGGCTCGCCCCGCGGCGACGCTGTCTGGCTGGTCAAACGCCTGAAGGATGGTCTTCAAGATGTCTTCTACGCGGCGGCCATGCGGCACGGTAAACGCAGTCGAGAACTTCTTCCGCGTCCGCGTCTCGAGCTGGTACAGCAGGTGCCGCAAGTCGTCTGGCAGACACCGTGGGTTCTCCACCCAGGGGTCGTCGTACTCCGCGTCGCGTCGCTATCAGACATCTGGCCTGCTGATCGGATTGGCGAATGAGCTTCACGTCCGTGTTTTCCCGCGAGCGACTCGGGTTCTGTCTAGCCGCTCACGGGAAAGGGGCGCTATGGTAAAGCGGACGTGTGGCAGGCAGCATCCCGAGGTTCTGAGGTTTGACCTTGGTCTCGCAGGTGACGAGCAAGATATATTATGAGGTTCGACTACAAACCGCCACGTGTCCCACAGTGCTTCAAGCATCGTCACAGTGGTGCGTCATACGCGGCTCGGTCTCTCATCAGCGGTGTGGAGCACCCCGAAGCTAGGCTGTGTGGACCACTCCAAGTCCGTCTCCTAGCAGCCGACTGTGTCCGTCTGGTAGTCGACAGCCCGTCTTCTAGGAGACATGTCTCCTAGCAGACATTGTGGGTGATAGCGCAGATATCCGGTCTGCCATCTGGCAGACTGTCGACGTATACAGTCGCAAGAGTCCGTACATACCCTAACGTGAGGCTGAGAGGGCTCGGAGGAAGTGTGCGGCTGTGAAGACCTGTAGAGGGTAGAGGGTAGGAACTTAGTGCTTTTGCTTAACGATAATAGACTCTGAATTTCGCCACGAAGTACGCAAGACGCAAGTGCTTAGAGCATCAGAGCGCTCAAGTCCCGTCGCCAGCAGGAGGCGACGTTAAAGCTTCCAGGTGCCCGCGCACCTGATGACCGTATTACAACCGACTCGCATCGGCGAGGCGAAGAGAAGGAGAGAGGAGGAGAAGAAGGAGAAGGCGAGCCCGGTCTACTAGGAGACCAGCTCAACCCGGTGTACGTCGTCTGCGATGTAGTGACGTATGAAAATCCGGTTCCACTAGCGAAGGGGTAGCGCTAGGACCGGTTAGGATAGTGTCCAAGGACTTTCAGACAAGCCCAAGGACCGGTGTCTAGCTGGTTTGCAGCGACAGATACCCGGTAGTAATCTCACGCTGTGTACCCTTTGCTCAGTTCTTCAGGATCTGGGTGAAAGAGGAAGTGTTCCACTACCCGATTCCATCTGATTTGGTAGATGAGCTAGGGACTTAGAGTAGATACAGCAATACAGACAAGGCAAAAGGGACCGCAACGGAGTTTCCTCGATTGACCGGTCGGAAAATCCAGTCCTAGACTGGATGCAAAGACAACGCACACTCGATATGAAATGCACAACCAACTGCTTGGTCGCACAACACTCGCCACAATATCAAAACATCCGGATCTTGGCCTGAACCAAGCCCCTTCAGTACGGTTACTAGGGATTCGCTTCACTCAGTCACCAACAGACCGATAGCGCACACCCCGGTTCACTTACGCTCTAGATACAACCGCCAAAGTACTCTGATCACACACACTTACCCAGAAGAGCGATAGAGTAGCAGGGGTAGCAGAGAAAGCCGGTGGAAAACCGGTGGGCTTGCTACTGACGTGGCAAAAGAAGAAGTCTTGTTGATAGAGGGAGCGCTACTCGCTGACCCTCTTTAAAGCGATACAAGTGTCGAGTAAACAGTTCTCGATATGGGTTGGACCTCTGAAAACCGGTTAGAGCCGGTTATCAGAGCCGAACCAGATCTCTGGAAACCGGTAGGAACCGGTTTACCAAGGGACGAACCGGTTCAACTGAACCGGTTAACTCGAGTCTGGACCGGTGCGAAACTAGGGATGTTGTCCTACTCTGTGTGTAGTACACTAATTACGGTCCTAACTGGCGGATGGGGATCTTTCCAGTGGACTGGGAAACGGGGAAGGAGGCCGGTTCAGCGGAGGCACTACATCACACGTCCGAACCAGGGGACTACGGCACCAACAAGGAGGACAAGGCTGCCGCCGTCTTCCGCCAACGCATCCAGCACGCCCGTGTAGAGGGCGAGTCGATTGGCTCTGCGTCTGACCCCAGCCGCCGCGCCGAGGCGACGACCTGGACGGCGCCTCCGGCTCTGGCGACGGTCACACGGCGTCTGGGGCGACTTAGGCGGCGATCGCAGCGCTCCTCCGTCCCAGGCGCCACGCGAGCGGGACCACGGCCAGCGATACGAGCTTCAAGGCCACTGGCGCGGACACGGCAGCCACGGCAACGTGAAGAAAGCGAATCTTTCAACGGAAGAGAAATGGATTGTTGAGTCGACAAGAACTAGCTGTATTCCCTTTGTGTGATTGACTGAAAAATTCTATCATCCCAATTTTTTCAAGTTCAACCTTGGCCTATTCTCCACGCTAATTGGTCAAGTGCCTGAGGTTTTTACTATATCATTTCTAGTCTAAAGTCCACAAACGCTTATCCCGTCGACGACGGGATAAGCGTCGGCGGCGGGTGAGTTAAGGCTAGTCGCGTTGGTCAATCAATCAGCCATGAGATGTGGGTATCCTCTTCATGTTTGATGGTTGTACGTGTATTTGTGGCCACTACGTCGCTAAGCTCGGTGTCTACCACATGGGCGACGAGTGCCGACATAAGCTTCTCTTTGTGTCCCCTAATTGAGGATGCGCTCAATGCGAACCCGATGCTGATATCGTCGACCGTAGCGTTCCACACTCAAGGCGCTTGCTTCAAGCCGTACAGACTCTTCTCGAGACACGCACGCTGGCCTTGCTGCATGCAGTACATGCAGTACTAGCAGTACCAGAAGCGTGGTCGTCCTTTGCTTGCTTGTAGCCCGACTTGCACTGCAGCTCCAGGCAGATATTCTCATCGAGTTCACGGCACAGGAATATTGTGTGCACGTCATACTGTTCGACCACCATATGCTCGCTGCACGCATGTGCAAGCACTGTATGGACGGTGTTCATGACCGCAACCGGTGTGTAGGTTTTGTCGGCTTCTGCGAGTGGCCCTTGGCAACGAGTCGAGTCTTCCAACGCGCCACTTACCCTCACTCGTTTTCTTCAGAGTGAAGACCCAGCGGCATCCAATTGACCTCTGATCCACAGGACGCGACACGATGTCCCAGGTGCTGTTGGCTTGCAGCCAGTCGAGCTCAGCCTTCCAGTCCAGAAATTGCACACGCACCGCGTCACTCATGACTGCACAGTTGCTGTAGTGGTGGTTGTTCTCAATGGAAGGTGTAAGGTGGCGCTGCGAGGACTGTGCTGTGCTTACACCAGTTGAAGTTGAAGCCGAAATACGATGTCAAACTCATGGAATTTCGATGGGCCAGATTCACCGACTGAAGATCTGGCACAACGCTCGCACGACTTCAACGGTTTGAAAAGGATCAGCACTACATGTCGTAAGAAAATCTAGACAGGGGAAGACTTCGAGCTTCCCTGCCTTGAGTAGCAGAAGGGCACAAGGTAAGTGGGATATTGTAAGCGGGAGCTGGTCGAAGTTTTCTCGAAGTAGACAACTACCTAATTCTACGTGCTGTACACAGAATTAGGCATTCAAACCTAAAATAGGTCGAAATTAACATATCCAATACACCAATTTGACCCCAATCGCAAGATTCCTATTTTAGGAACAGTTGAAGTCGAGTCACGAAAAGAGCTGGCGGAAAAGAGGGAAGAGCTGCGGAAGAGAGCGAGACGGACAGCGAGCCAGTCTTCCACAGTGTCATGAAGAGCGCATTGTGTGTCGATGAGCTGGTGTTACAAGGCGTCATGCTGCCCATGCACACGGCCGACGCATCGGCCCGTCCAGGTGCGGGAAAGGCGGACGAGATCCCGATTCTAGCGGCTCAAATGTGCCCAAAACCACCCAAATGCGACCACGAGACGGATAATAACGACGACTGTGACACCCGCAGTGAGACTGCGACCATCGCAATAGACGAAGACGAGCGTACGGACCAAAATGGCGACGAAAAGGCGGCAGCGACGGTGTCAGCGCCCGCGACGCCGTCGAGTCTCACGCGCACGATCGGGTTTGTGGAGCGCATGATGCGCGAGTACGCCGTGAAGCGCGAGATCCAGGCGCTGATCACGAAGAAGCAGCAGCAACTCAAGCACATGCAAGCGCTGATCACGACGTACCAGGAGCAGCTGCTGAAGACGATCACGCAGCTCGAGGAAGAGACGCACCAGACGCAGGTCGAGCGAGAGTCTCACTTAAGAGAAAGCCGCAGTAAGCTGGCGGAGCTCCTCGCGACAGGCGCGACGAGAGATCTTGTGGAGACCACGCGGTGCCTTGGCTTGTTGCAGCAGCAAAAGTTCTGTCTCCGGAAAGAGCAGGCGGCGCTGCGTGTGGAGATCATTCGCACACGCCAGGAGGAATGCGAATGGCTGCGCAAGTCGATCCAGACCCAGCACGACGACGAGTGTGAGCTGCTGCTGTCACCAGCGACGGCCAAGAAATTCCTGGAGGAAGGGTCGCTCCAGGCGACGCTCGCAGTCCAAATCACAGAGAATGACCCGATTTTCGCGGCGGTGGAGCAGCTTCTGCAGGCACCACCGCAGGCGAAGCAACTGCAGCTTCAGCTGGATTCGTTGGACAGCGTAGCCGCGAAAATGCAGCTCAAACGTGACGGATTGGAGACTGTGCGACCAGCCATAGGCTCAACTGGACCAGCTCCACTCGTGAAGAGGTCATCTTTCCGTGAACGACGAGTCGTCGAAGCGTTTCCGACGGCAGAGCGCAAGCGAGACGTGCGTCTGGGACTTCTCGAGGCCAAGCGCGTGCGTGTACACAACAGTATGGAGAATGCAGACCGACACACGCAGTACACGGCGCACTTGCGCAGTGTCGGTCGGATGTTGGAGGATATGCGGACACGCAGCGGCCGATTATTACATCAATTCAGCGAGCAAATGCACGAGGACACGCTGGCGTGGGTCGGTGTGAAGCGGACACAGCTTGTGTTAGGCGGAGAAGGAAATCAAGACCAAGAAGAAGAGCTCTCGAAGCCGGCGGCTGAGTTCCATGACCAATATTTTATTCCAAGACTTGCTGTGCTGCTGACAAGCCCGCGTGAAGGCCAAAATGACGGTGTGTACGAGGGATGGGCCGTTGACTGTAAGAGGCTGTCACCACCAGCGATGGTCTCAGCGTTCGCGAGGTTTCTACTGGGCGTCATCTCCTCGGAATATGAGCTGCAAACTATCCCTGTGGGTGCTCCTCAAGAAAACGACAGTGAGGACGACGACGAAGAACGAAAAGTCCACGATGACAAGACGCTGGACCAAGCTGTGCTTCAAGACTGCGTCCACGAGATGGTCTTCACGCGCATCCATGCCGTGTCGTTTGCGAGCGCCATGGAAGAGTCTCGTTTTCGTGACGAGGAGCCCGATGAGCATTCGAATGTCGGATTCCTGTTTCCATGGCACTGGACCCACGCCAAGACGAGGATACAGCAACTGTCCCCGACCGAACTCGCGTTTCCAGAAGAGGTGCTTGGCTCCGTGACGACGTATCTCGACACTCATGCGAAAGAGATCGCGACGAGGGGCTTTTTACCCAAAACGCTGGCGATGTTTCGTGCTGCTGAACGGGAGACGACACCTAGAGGCGTCGTGCGTGCTGTGATGGCTGGCTTCCGGACACTGCACCGTGAGATTCTACCAGTGCTATCGACTGAGGACCAGCGAGTAGTTGAAGGACAGCGAAAGCCCCGGCGGCGTGGTTCGTGCTTCCTCAATGCGGATGTGCTGATCCCATCGCTGGTGTTAATGATGTGTCGTCTTCCACAAGAGACCTGCCTCGATCAGCTCTGGTTGCGAGCCAAGCTGGTGGAGGCGTTTCGAATGGCAGCGCTCAGCGAGGGCGGAGAAGAAGCATACTACCTGACGTGTCTAGCTGCTGCGATCGAATTTATCCAGACGTGGGAACCAGGATCGGAAGGCGCCTCGTCGACTCAAGCGTGTATAGATTGTGAGCACGCGAGAGCCCGACATGTCACGATCGAAGTGCGGGATGCCAACGCAGCGACGCCTGCAGTAGAGGAGCCTACGACTGCAGGGATGACTCAACAAGGTCGACGTCGGTCCCTCAAGTTGACATCAGCAAATCAAGCCGCGGCATTGTGGGGGAAAACCGAGCACGACTCTATCAGACAGCTCTCCAAGTGGATCTCCAACCAACCACCAAGCGACTCGCCGACGCTACTCGTGGACGCCGAGCGGTTTGTCGTGCCGTACGAGCTCTGGGCTCCAGCCACGTGAGAATTCTCGAAAAGTGAAGTTAGGTTATGCTCTTATGATAGATTGGGAATGACACGAAAGCTAAATTTTCGAAAAATAAGTGCGAATTGGTGAAATTTGAAGAAAGCGACAACACTGTGAAAGGTTGCACTGAAACGACATGGGTCCGATGGCAGGACATTCACGCAGCGCTATCGTGGATGAAGATCTTGACGCCGTTGGTTCAGGGTCGTGGCTTCAAGACAGACGAACTTGGGAGGCCTATCATGCCTGGCAGACCCGCTACAGAAAATCACTCTCGGTAGCCGCGTCATTGCCACTTTGGCAGCGGATCCGCCGACGCCCACTCCGGCGCGCACTGGAGCACTGGAAGCGAGTCGATCGGATCCTGACAGCTCAGGACGAATTCAAGCGGCTTGTGCACCACCAGCGCGGCTACTTGCTGCGAAAGCTCTTGCTCAAGCGATACTGGCGATCTGTGTCACTGGCGTTTGATCAATGGGCTCGCGTCTGTCGCTGCTACGTGCGACTCGAGCTCCAAGTTCACAAATGGCGTAAGAAGTCCGCAATGGACTTGACTGTGGCGAAGTGGAAAACCATCGTAAGAACGGAGCGACTTGAGGAAGAAGCGGCTGCGTGCCGTTGTGTTTTAAGCCTTCGGAAAGTGGCGCGATTGGCACAGCGAGTCACTAAACGAGCCGATAGAGAGCGACTTGTGAGCTGCTGGGTTCAGTGGAAGGCGTGGTATCGACAGCAACGTTGTTTGGCGTGGGGGCGTGGAGTTTCGCTTGCGATGGGCAGGTATTTTGTGGCCTGGAAGTGCCTTCATTGTGCAAGACGTCAAGAAAGACTGCAAACGGAGTCGTTTTCTCGAGGAATCGTGCTTTCGATCATGGAAGAGAGTGTCGCGCAATGTCAGTGGCGTCAACGCGTTCGGAACCAACAAACGCTCCAACTGACAGCACTCGCCAGCCTCATGTCACAGTGGATTGACCGCGTGTTGATGGAGAGGCTAAGCAAGTCGCTATCCGCTTGGAAGCAACACGCGGCTGAGAGAGGCGACAGCTCTGAGCCTGGACCAGCGTCTCCAGTACCATCCGTGATAGCGACCAAGCCACGCTTTCCGCAGCTCTTTACTACAGCGTATCGCGCACAGAGACAACGGCAGAGGAGCACAGCCACCCAGGAGTATCCCAGGCCACGTCCACATTGGCGATGATAAGAATAGGAAGTATCTGGCGAGCAAGCAGCTATATTTACAACGGTTGCTCCATTAGCTGATACCAGGGTGCGTGCATCATACAGCAGTATCAACCCGTGCGCTTCTGTGAACGCCCGCAACCCACTCCTCCACGCCCGTTCAACCAGACACCGAGACGCGTGCGCGCTTGCTCGAGCCAGTCGAGGTCTGGAAGCCGCGGTTCGTCAACTCTGCCGCTCGGTGTCGATGGGAACCACAGCGTCAACGCCTGTGGCACCTAGTGCAGGAGATGGCGAAGTCACACCGCTCCAAACGAGCCGTCGTTGGTCGGCACCGTTGTTTGCCCGCGCTAACACTCTTCATGCGACTCCGTCGGCCAACAGCAGCCTCAATACATCGCGTGGGTCTGTGAGGACGTCGTCTGCTCCGCGGACAAGTTTTATAACCCTTCCTGGTGGTGGAGGCCCTCACCGCGACTCGATTGACATAGCGACAGCGGCAAACCTTACGCAGCTGGGAGTAGCTGAGAGCGAGACCGCGCTCTCACCAGCGAACACTGGTGGCCGATCAAATACTGATGGCCGATCCGAACGTCGACCGTCCAAGAGTGTGGTGGGAGGGCTGCAGAGACGGCTCAGTAATTCCAAGCCACTGAAGCAGACGGCTGTCGTGACGGAACTGTGGAACGAGTTCTCGCTCGTGAAGCGCAATATCCTGTCAAACAAACCGTGGATTGACGGCATCTCCGTCATGTGGATCGTGCTGTCCAACACCATCACCAGCGTCTTCATCGCATGGCTCTTCACACTCATCTACGCCGTGGGATCACCCTCCGCACCGGTCTTCTCGCCAACGCGCACGTACAAACCGCGATCGTCTGGCTCTTACAACTCACTGTCATTTGTGACTGCCATTGGCGCGTACTTTATTGCGTTTTCCTGTCTGAGCCACGCGGCTTCCAGGTGCTACACACTCGCCGAGAGACTGCGATCCTTCCACAAGACTCTACGACACGCGTTTCGCCGCACAGTCACCGGCTACTTGCGGGTTTCGGGTCCGTATATGGCTGTTGCTACACTCGCAGGCGTCGGCATCATGGCGACGTTCGACTTGCTACACATGGACTTCGTTCGTTGCGGTCGGATCCAGTTATTGATCCTCGGCTTGATTTCCTCTCTCTCTATAATCTACGTGCAACGACGCAGTCGCGACCTTTGTCGCCGCATAGTCGCCCGCATGGCTATCGAGACACCGGACGACCAGACTGCCAGCGTTCGTTCGACTCGTGCACCTTTAGTCCAAGAAATTGGCGCAGCTCTGGATACCAGCACCGCTATTGTGCCTTCGGCCGGCATGGCTCCGTTTCTTCGTATTTCTACCATGACTCGTATCATTCAACGGACTCAATCCACGTCGAAAGTGCGGCGCTTCGTACGCGGAAAGCACGGCTTCTCGTTGATCTGTATAGTGGCCATGTTCGGGTACGTGCATCTTTCGTTGTCGCTTCGGCTCGAGCAAAAATGGGAGATTTTGCTCCTTGCGGCGCTCAGTCTGCTACTCAAGATCACGATCCAGGAGGCGACCAAGCGGATATTCCTCCATGCATCAACCAAACCATCGGCGCGAACGACTCACACGATGATGACACTGCCGACAGTGATGGTGGATGCACAGATCCGCATGGTGTTCGTGCAGCTTGGCCAAGGCAAGAGCTCTGTGCTCACGAGTTCGTTCATTATCGTGATCTGCAAAATCTGCTTTCGCCTCGCCAAGATCTTGAAGCTACGAGCGACTGTCACGCAGCGACTGAGTCATTCAAAAGGCATGCAACGTATCCTCAAGCGCGTCAATTCCAAGATCGCGGTTCGTGACATTGCGATCGCACGCGCCGAATACGCGCAGTTTCTGGACTGGAAAAACTACATGCTGCGACTCCACGCGGCCGAAGTGTACGCCGACATGCACGGCGAATATATCTCGATCGGGCTCGCGATGGCAATCGTATTCTTCCTCACGGAGCACCCGATGTACACGCTCAGACAAGCCAACGTGACGGTGCATTCCCAAATGATGAGCGCGCTCGTGCAGCTCGCTACGGGGCTTTCGTTCGATTACATCGCGAGTGTCGTTGAGGGCGTCCATGAAGTGCCACTGTACGAAGCGATCGGTGACGAGGGCCGTGGACTGCGTGTGTACATGCACGTTCTGCTCGGCGCGATCACGGTCGTCAACGTCGGTATCGTCATGGTGTTTCTACTCGGTAGCTCAGATCCCAACTAAAGTCGCAAGATGTGTGGGTGAAGATAGAAAAGGACCGGATATTTGTAATGGTACCACATTTCGAAAGTATCATACTACGTGGGCTTGAGGTAAAACAGCGTCACGGCACTCACGTTTACGGCTGCTAGCGCCGCTAACAGGATCCGCACGAACGATCGGAGCTGGTCACCTTCTCCATTGATGGTCTCCAGTAAAGGCACTTCGTGAATGATCTCCACGACACTGGCAGCGTAGTCCACGAGAATCCCGGGCGCGACTTGGGTCAGGACTGCACTGAGTTGCTCTCGGCCCATTTCAGCGTGGCGTCTCGAACACATCGTGCTAGTGTCGCCACAGTGGGCTCCAGGCGTCAGATCAAAGAGCGCAAGCCGACCGCCTCCTAGGAAAACTGTGATGGCCATCGCGCAGCCCATGGAGGTATACTCGCCGTGCATATCGGCGTATACTTCAGCTGCGTGGAGTCGCAACACGTGGAGCTTCCACACCAGGAACTGGGAGTACTCGGCTCGCATTCTGGCAGCATCGTGGGCTGCGATCTTCGAGTTGACTCGCTTCATACCTCGCCGGATCCCCGAGTTCTGAGTCAATCGAGACGAAATCATGCGCCGAAGCCGCAGGATCTTGGCTGTGTGGAAGAGCAGTTCGCACAATACAATCGACACCGATGTGGCGACGGCCGACTGGCCAACGCCGAGGCGTACAAAGACCAACCACAACCGTAGGAATGGTCATGGCTGCGTGGATGAGGAGAGGCGGGAGGATTTGACGGTGGCCGTTCGCGGTGTTGTTGAGCACAAAATGCTTGGTGGCTTCCTGCAGGGCGATCTTGACCACCAGGCTGAAAGATGCATTGAGGAACACCTTCCACTTCCCGTCAAGGGTGACGTACGACGATAAAAAGTAGAGGTACGCGAACGCCACGTTGAATACCACAAAGAAGAAGATGCGGTCGGTCCGGCGTAGCTTCCACGCCGCGGTAGATTATACCTCAACCAACTTGTCACGAGTTTCTGAAGTATCAGAGACCTTTCGAGCTTCTTGTAGCTGAGAAAGCGGTCCCTTGCGATCAATAGATTCTTCTATCGACGAGGTATCACTCGTGGATGATAGAGATGGAACACCACTGGCAATGGAGCCAGAAATGCTTGTCTTGTGGAGCTGAGTAGATGTCTTTTCATGGAGTCGACTGGCAGCTCGAGCGGAACACAAGACGAATGCGTAGGCGACGGCAAAGAGCACGAAGAGTTGGCCGTGGTGCGTAGATCGAGGAACATAGGCAGCGAGCTCAGAAGCTGCCTCCATCCAGCCCGTTGCCACCAGTCTTCCAAACAATATCAGTTTAGATGTATTGGGCTTTTCCAGAGCGACCAATACATTATTGGCCAATATCCTACCAAATATGTTCATGCACTGTACTCCTTGTCTGGCTTACGGATAGCAGTGTATGTGGGTGCCCTACACCCCCGTGTAAGCCCTGTACGCGATTTCTTCGACGAGTCCTTGCGCTCCAGAGCTTACTTACGGGGAGCTGCGGCGACCGTGTACACGTCCAAGAGCTTACGGTTGAAGTCGAGCATTAGCAGCTTCTCCAAGATCGACGAGTACATCCTCTGGCGTCGCTCGGTCAGAACAAGTCCCGCTCGAGAGAAGAGGCGCTCCACTTCATTCGAGGTGCCTGGGATCCAATCCAGGTTGATGTACTTCGAGGGCGTCTGCTTTGCAGCTGCCTCGCACTTCTCCGCAACTGGACGGGCTTCCTCGTGCTGATTATCGGTGCCGTCGACGCACCGCTCATGCATCCAGCGATCCGACTAGGCAACTTCATCGGCCACGTGATGCTCATACCATTCCTCTTTCTCATTCTCGCCCACGCCATGGCGAAGTGAGTGCACCGTTCGCAGGCGTTCTTCTGGATCCTTCCGCCGTGTGTATTGTACATCGTCGAGAAGCGGCATCGCATGTCCTCGCTCTTTGGCGGCCAGACGACCACCCAGCCCGTCTACTTTTCACAGGATACGGTCATACTGTTCATGAACAAGCCAGTGAGGTTCTACTTGCACACGAGCATGTACCTGTACGGTACAGGTGTGTCTGCGCGTGAGGTAACTTTGCTGTGGACCATATTGGAGCGTATTGAACCCATCCACCAATACATTATTGGTGATATTTATATTTGATGTATTGGATCTCCGATATATTGTTTCGAAAGACTGGTTGCCACCACCAGGGTAAACAACAGTGGCAGCCACGTTGTGACTAGCAGTTGAGCAGCCACTCGACGCCAAGTCATTGGAGCCAATGCAGACCGAGTTCGACGGGCGGGTTTGGAGTTCTTTGAGACGACATAGGCGAAGACGATGACGCTCCACAGTGAAATCACCAGTACGCAGCTAACAGCAACAGCGTCTCGAATGATTCGCCGAGTCGCTGGGGATGGCTGGCTTGGAAATCGTGACGGGAAGCCGCCGAAAAAGAGAAAAGCGACCGCGCTGGCGATAGCGAAGCCCATGAGTGAGTTGATAGTGACGAACTTCATGACGCACAAGGCGTCCGCCCACGGCTTCTGGGTGACGATGTTCTGCTTCACAAGTTGCACTTCCTTGTTCAATTCGAGGCGCAGCACAGTCGTATGCCTTGCCAAGGTAGCCTTGCGAGGCCCGCTCGTTCGGCGAGATGTCGAGGTCTCAGTGTGTCCACTCGACCGTCGTGTTGAGCTCGAAGTCTCAGCAGAAGCTTCAGGAACTGGAAGGCTGCCCTGCGAGATACGAGGCGCGCGAACGACGGTATTTTCCTTAGGTTGAATCATGAAGACAGTATACGCGGGTGTCGCGGTCTCAGGAGAGACCTTGGCATCTCTCGATACCAAGGGCGACTGAGAAGATTCAGTTGGCTCTGGCAGACTGCCAGCGGTATGTGAGAACGAGTAGGCTACTTCATCGTGGACGTCCGCTCCTGACGCAGGCACCACGCCGATTGATGCTCGCCTCGACCTCGTCGCCACCAAAGCGCGAGGATTGCTCCCGACGATTGCATCGAACACAGTGAGAGCCGCCGCCAAAGGGACGCAATGTACTCGCAGACTCTACTTAACCTTCGCTCGAGTCCTCCAGTGGTACAATCGCGACGTGTCTGTCCAGCCAGCCAAGCGCCCCGCCCGCTGACTCATCGTCATCGCCCTCCAAACCGCTCGCACGCTTCGCACTTGTCAGTCAACACTTTAACCCCAAGTTTGGACGTGCACTAAGCGGAAGATTACGAACCGCCTTTCCAGATCCACGCCAGACAAGAAACGCCCGCTGTTTCGGCTCGTCGAGAAGGCGGGGTGGCCTCGAAGGGCTTGCGTTCGTTCAAATGGATTTGGCGATCACGCCGTCTATTATCACGTTTAATGAGACGGTGTGGATTGCACGGGCGGTCACCAGTCTCGCCCGGTTGACTCGAGAGCACTGAGCTAGTGGGCTCGCCGAGCGCTATTTCGAGCAACTATCGATACCACACTTGTCGTGATTGCAAGAAAACCGGTTGCGACGAGGGAGATTTCGTCTGATCACAGACCGTTGTTGGACGGTGTGTCTGGTAAGCATTCAACGGCAGGAAGCGGGTAAGGTTCATGTACACTGTACCGTCGAAGTCGATAAAATTTGGATGACTTGGACAGAAAGGATGCATAGGTACCGCGATTGCCTGCCGAAATTTGGCACGGGATTCAAGTTACTCTAGCGTGGGTACAATACACTTCTAGCCCGAAAAGTGTACCCACGCGATACGCAAGTGCAGCTTGTAGCGTCTCTAAGCACCACTGTAATTTAAATTATACAAGTAATTAACTATGAGGTCCCCAAAATCAACTTCAAAACGACTTGTCCAACTAAATCACTATAGGTTATGATAGGTGATAGGTTTTTATTTGGTGCTTAGAGGCGCTACAAACTCACTTCGGATTGAAGTATGTTGCACACCGGCGAAGTCAGTTCGACGTCGAAACCCAATGAGATAACAGAATTCCCCACGAGAATACGCTTGTACTGGGGTTGCATACCACTTTTCGAAGCTGTCACACCCGAATGAATCAGGATACAAAGCCGACTCCGCATCACATTCGTAGCCACCGATGGGATCCACATGAGCTTGGCCCTTCAGGGAAACTGGCCACGGTCCCCCATGATCGGAATCGGGCGAGAATCGTACGCATAGAGCGCCGCTTTCATTCTCATTTTCACCGCGGACCCC